>CM035793.1:43048663-43341163 GCA_020466265.1 Siphamia tubifer
CAGTATATTCTATAGTTATAACAGTATATTCTATAGTTATAACAGTATATTCTATAGTTGTAATAGTATATTCTATAGTTATAACAGTATATTCTATAGTTATAACAGTATATTCTATAGTTATAACACTATATTCTATAGTTATAACAGTATATTCTATAGTTATAACAGTATATTCTATAGTTGTAATAGTATATTCTATAGTTGTAAAAGTAAGGGTTTTGTTTGATTTTAGGTTTTACGTGTTAAAACAGTATTTTAAACGAAAAAATAACTGGACACTCACACAGATAAGTTTGTGTTGAAAAAAATGACACCAAATAAGTCAAGGCAAACACTTTTTTGATGAGAGATATGAAGTAAAATAAAATAATAAAAATATAAAAAAATAAAAAAAATAATTTAATAATGAGTAAAACACACTCAGCCTCCTATGGGTTAACAGAATATACTGATCTTTTTTTTTTTTTTTGGCTTTTTCTTCAAATTCTTCGTGTTCAGGCCGACTGTGGTCTGCTGATCGTTTCCGCTGATACTGGTGAGTTTGAGGTTGGTATCTCCAAGAACGGTCAAACCCGTGAGCACGCCCTCCTGGCCTTCACCCTGGGTGTGAAGCAGCTCATCATTGGTGTCAACAAGATGGACTGTACTAACCCCCCTTACAGCCAGAGTCGTTTTAATGAGGTCGCCTTCGAACTGAAGGGCTATGTCAAGAAGATCGGTTACAACCCTGCAGCTCTTGCCGTTGTCCCCATCTCTGGTTTCCATGGAGACAACATGGTGGAGCCCAGTGACAAAGTGAGCTCAATTTATGAATGAATGAATGAATGAATGAATGAAAGAATGCCCTTTATTGTCATTATACAAAGACATTTAACAGACATGTACTCAATGATGAAATACACTATTCTATTCTATTCTATTCTATTCTATTCTATTCTATTCTATTCTATTCTATTCTATTCTATTCTATTCTATTCTATTGACCTTTTAATCCATGATGCGTCAGCGCTGACACATTCTGAATGGATGGTTTAGTTTAAAAATTCAGATTTTTTGTGTGTGTGTTATTTTACTGATAATTTTGTTGATGGAACTAATGTACATGTGTCAAAAAGCAATTGATTTAGAAAAAACTAAAAAGTCCAAACTAAAACTACTGGAACCAAATTCTTCTTCTTTTTTTTTAAAACTTCATTTTGTTTTGTTTTTTGTGTGTCATTTATTATTTTATGAATATTTATTAGTTTCTGTTGATGTTGTTGCTTATTTTGGTTTATTTTTTTCTACGTTTCGTTTATGTATTTTATTATTTTTCTTCCATTGTGTTCTGTTAGTGTCTTACTTTGTTCATGTTACATATTATTAATTTTTGTTCATTTTATTTGGTCACTGTGGCAGTTTTTATTCATTTTGTTTCTTATTTTATTTATTTATTTATTTTTTACTGTGGAATTGCTTAAGACTCAGGTGTTAAAGCCTTAACCATTTGAAATATCTTCATCTATATATGCTTAAACAGCCCCCCCCACACACACACACACACACACATACACACACGACATTGTAACATCTGTGTGTTTTTATCATCTTTTTAAAAACAAACATCTGTGTATTTTTTTTAAATATCTCTTTTAACAAATCTTAACATTTTTGTGTGTTTTTAAAATCTTTTTAAATACATTTTTACATCTTTTTCCCCTCGCATTTCCACATCTGTGTATGTTTTTACAGGTTTTTTCTATTAGTTTTGTGTGTGTGTGTTTTTTTTTTGTGTCTCATGCTGCTCATCCCTGTTGTCCTCTGGTGCCCCCTCCAGGGACTATTTGAAAACCACTGCTTTAGATCAATTTTGATTAATCTTTATCAAATCAAAATTGTGTTTAATTTTGCATCAGAAAACAGACTCAAGAATGAAGGGAATATATCTGCACAACTATAACTATAAGCTGTGTGATGCATTACCCTGTCAGTCGGTCATTGGTTCAGGCTGTTTAAAAAAAAAAAAAAAATCAGTATCTGTTCCAAAAAGTCCATATTACTTAATGTCTAATAATAGCATCCATCTGCTGTTGAAGAACTTATCCATGTCTTGTTTACCTTTCTGTACTCTTCATTACAGATGAGCTGGTACAAAGGATGGAAGATTGAGCGTAAGGAGGGTGACACCTCTGGCATTACACTGCTGGAGGCTCTGGACTCCATCATACCACCCACCCGTCCCACAGACAAGCCCCTACGTCTGCCCCTGCAGGACGTCTACAAAATTGGCGGTGTGTAGTTGAAGGTTCCTTCATAAATAACAACAACAACAACAACAATAATAATAATAATAATAATAATAATAATAATAATAATAATAATAATAATAATAATAATAATAATAATAATAATAATAATAATAATAATAATAATAATAATAATAATAATAATAATAATAATAATAACAATAATTGAAGTACTAAACATATACATATATACCGGTATATATACAAAAAAAACAAAACAGAACAAAAAAACAACAAGAAATGAGCAAATAGGAAAGTAGGTAACAAATAGATTTTTTTTTCTAATTTGTCTGCATTTTGTTCTCATTTTTTAACCCCACAGAGGTTTACAGAGGTTTACAGGCCTTTTACATATAAAATGTAAAAGGCCTGATTCGTTCTAAGGCCCCCAATACTACCCCTCACGCCCTTTAAAAATTATAAAAATGTACCAATTTTGTATGAAATAAGTGTTAAAAGTAAAAAAAAATGTAGATCTCTCATATCTCATAACATCTCATACCTATGACTTATTTTTTTTAATCTCATAATAATGACTTTTAATCTCAGTTTTTTTTTTCCTAAATTTTCTGCCCACACTCACTAAACTGAGTAGCATGACATCACATACCTCAATGCATGTGTCTTTGCAGGAGTTTCCATTTTGAAGAGGAAGGTATTTGAGAACCATGAAAGTATAAATTTTGACTTCTAAACACCTTATGGTGGTTGTGGCACAGTTGGTAGAGCAGGTCATTGAATGATCAAAGGTTCATCATTTCAAATCCTGGCTCAGACGGCCCATGTGTCAAAGTGTTACTGGGTCAGACACTGAATATTAAGTTGCTCCCTGTAGAGAAAGGCAATGTCATCTGCAGCAGCCGTGTGTGAATTTAAGGAATTAAAATGTGTTTTATAAGCTCAGTCCATTTTTACCATTTAATTGGAGTGGAATTGAATCGAACTGGAGTTTTAGAAGTCGGAGTAACCAAGTTAGATAATGGGGATTGTAATTGTAATCAAATTTCTCCATACATGTAAATGCTACCAAACCTTAGCTCAACTAAGACTGGCCTGGACACGCCTCCTTCCAGAAGTGACTAAAGTCACCATGACAACATGGACATTCTGTGTGTAAATCAGAGTGTTTAGTATGTATGAAATATACAGAGCTGCTGCTGCATGGTTGTGGTCTGTATCATCATGGTTGTGGTCCGTATTGCCATGGTTGTGGTCCGTTTTGCCATGGTTGTGGTCTGTATCGTCATGGTTGTGGTCCGTTTTGCCATGGTTGGGGTCTGTATCGTCATGGTTGTGGTCCATATTGCCATGGTTGTGGTCTGTATCTTCATGGTTGTGGTCCGTATTGCCATGGTTGTGGTCCGTTTTGCCATGGTTGTGGTCTGTATCTTCATGGTTGTGGTCCGTATCTTCTCTGAATGTTGTTGTCCTACTATGTCTGCTTTAAATGTGATGGTGTTGTTTAGTTATTGTTCTTCTTCTATGGTGCCAACCAGAAGCATGCTAACACAAAAGGAAAATGCAAAAGAAGAAAAAAAAGAAGAGGAAAAAAATTTGAAGAATAAAACAAAAATGGAGAGAAAAAAGAGAAGGTGGACATTTGGTCATATTTATATTTTCTATTTGTAATTAAAGAAGATTTTCTGACATTTAGAAAAAAGAAAGGGGGAAAAAATAAAGGCTTTTCATCTGTTCATAATGTAATATACTTATGTATTTTAGGTATTGGAACAGTCCCCGTGGGTCGTGTGGAGACCGGTGTCCTGAAGCCTGGTATGATTGTCAACTTCAGTCCCTCTAACATGACCACTGAGGTCAAGTCTGTGGAGATGCACCACGAGTCTCTGCCCGAGGCTCTGCCCGGAGACAATGTCGGTTTCAACGTCAAGAACGTGTCCATCAAGGACATTCGCCGTGGAAATGTGACTGGTGACACCAAGAACGACCCTCCCCTGGAAGCTGACAACTTCACTGCCCAGGTGAGTAAAAAAAAACCAACAAAAACAATAACTGTACAGAAAAAACACTGTTTAGAAGAGTCATGTGAGGAGAGAGGGGGTTAGAGACAAACATTTCCAATCCAATGCACTTTTATTTATAGATTACAAATGTAAACAACCACAGAGGTTTTCAAAATGCAGTTTGATACAATAAACACAATAAAACATAATAGAGACAAGTGGTGCCAGGCACAACAAACCCTGCCCCCCCTTGAACACATTTTAACAGATTTACCCTATCATTTATTGTAAAAACACATTTTTGATGACTGTGACCTTTGACCTACATTCACCAAAAATTTAATTGGATCTACTCCGGACCACCTCAAACCTTCCTGAAAATGTCATGAAATTCAGTCCTGGAGTTTTGGGTGTAAAAATACTGACAGACTAACAGACAAACGGAAAAACTGAACCAAAAAGCCTTCTCCCTTTTGGGGGTGGGTTCACTAAAAATACTAAAATAAAAACACAATGAAACATTTCGAATAGAATAGAATAGAATAGAATAGAATAGAATAGAATAGAATAGAATAGAATAGAATAGAATAGAATAGAATAGAAGGATATCTGCTGTAAACTAAAAGCTAACCCTTGCTCTAAAGATAATCTATCCTGGTCTCGCCTGCTCAGGTGATCATCCTGAACCATCCGGGTCAGATTCACCAGGGTTACACTCCTGTCCTGGACTGTCATACCGCCCACATAGCCTGCAAGTTCAGTGAGATCTCCGAGAAGATTGACCGTCGTTCTGGAAAACTGGTGGAAAAAAATCCCAAAGCTCTGAAGTCTGGAGACGCTGCTATGGTTGTTTTGCGGCCTTCGAAGCCCATGTGTGTGGAGAGCTTCTCTGACTATCCTGCACTGGGTGAGTACACTGTGCAGGTAGAATGAACATTAATCTGCTTTAGTTCCTCAGTAGGTTTCTCTGGCTTCAGCAGGAAGGATTCATATCGCACAACATCTAACATATTGCAGCTGCTTTATGTACAAACATGTTCTTAATAAGAACAAATGGTGCCAATCACAACAAACTCCACCCCTTGCTAACATTTTGCTCCCTCTTAAAATGTGAGACTGCATGTTTGACCTATTAAGGTCACTTTGGAGCGGCCATGGCTCAGATGGTAGAGCGGGTTGTCCAATAACCAAAGGGTTGGCAGTTGAAATTCAGCTCTGGCCTCGTCACTCCATTGTGTCGTTGGGTAAGACACTTCACTCTTCTTGCATCCAGTGTCACTCACACTGGTGTATGAATGTTTGGTGGTGGTCAGGTACAAAATGGCTGCCACAATTCAGTCAGTCCACCCCAGGACAGCTGTGGCTACAGGTGTAGTTTACCACAACCAGAGGGAGAGTGTGAGAGTGAATGAATAATGGGACACGAATGTAAAGCACTTGAAATGGTAAAAAAAAAAAAAAAAGCGCCAAAAAAAAGCAGTCCAATCAAGATCAAAGGTCATGATGGTAGCATAAAGGTACAGATCTATGCTAGCTTGCTTCAATCTGAGGGCCTCCTTGTCTACGGTGTGCTAGTGAATTGAGCTCACAGTGTATAAAATGTTTAAAAAGACACTTTCAGTGAAGAACTCCAGCTGATGACAATCATGACCAAGTGTGTGTGTGTGTGTGTGTGTGTGTGTGTGTGTGTGTGGAGGGGGTGAGGGGGTGTCCACGGTATGCTACACCTGAATTTCTGGCGAAAGCCCTGATGCCGTTTCAGAGTCTACATGTAGTTTACTATCTTTCAACAATAGTAAGTGAGTACTTATCACCACTGTTTGTGGAGTTACAACCATTTAAAATCATGTGACCTTGATTTTGACTATTCAAGGTCACTCAAAGTCAAAGGTCATAACACCATGTTATGCCATACCATGCCGGGGTTTCCGATCTGTCAATAATAGCAATAGTATGCTGGCGTTCAGTCAGTGGTGTTCTGTTGTGCTTTTGAAAGATTAGTAGACAAATGTGCATCTGTTGTTGACCTGCGTAGGCCTTCAGCGACCATCAAAAGAAAGTTATAGGAAGTTGTGATTTTTGAGCCTCTGTCTCTCACCTTTTTTGGAGTTATAGCCATTTTAAATCATGCCATCTTGATTTTGACCTTTCAAGATCAATTAAGATCAAAGGTCATGATGCCATTTTGAAGCCCATGCCAGGTTTCCTGTCAATCGTAAGTTTTGTCGTGTTTTCACTAGTATAGGCTCAACTTGATTCTTCTCACTTTATAGTCCATTATCATCCATTTTAGTTTTTTAGTTCTTGACAAAGTGACCCCCGGCACAATGCAGAATTGAAAGACTCTTTTTGGAGTCATGATCATTTAAAATCATGTGATTTTGATTTTGATCTTTCAAGGTCAAAGATCATGGTGACATTTTGAAGTTCATGCCAGGTTTCATATTTGTCAATAATGGCAACTAAGTCTCTATCTCCACTGGTTCTTCCATTGTCATCCAGTATATTTAGTTTTTTAGGTATTGACCCAGTGACCCCTGACCTCTTGGGTCAACAATAGGTCAAAATCTAGACACACAAGATGCAGAATTGAAAGATGTGCATTTTGGTTCTTATTGGAAGTCTGTAAGTGAATGAATAGTTTAAAAGAAGTTAAATCCAAAATTTCACCTTTATTGTTACCTTGACCTTTGACCTAGAGTTTTCAAATTTGTCCATCAAGGTTCTAATGCCAATGCACATCAACAGTGAGAACAAAAAGCAGCTATACACACAACTTCTTGAAATTCCTGATTTGCCATATCTCTGATCATCAAGCAAAACATGTTTTGCTGACCTTGACCTTTGACCTCACCATCACACATTCAACCATATTAACTGTTATAGTCCCTGTCTGATGTTGCTTGTGTTTCTCAGGGCGCTTTGCTGTTCGTGACATGAAGCAGACGGTCGCTGTCGGAGTCATCACGAAGGTGGAGAAGAAACCAAAGTCTGGAAATGTCACAAAGGGGGCACAGAAGGGCGGAAAGAAATGAGGAGTCACGCAGGAGCTACTTCACCATCATTAATAAGTCCAAATATAAATAAATGAACGTGAGCACTTGAGAATGTTTCTTATTTTGTGTGAAATTGAAATTGACATTTTGTTATACAAGTTGTAGACCACCAGCGCTAGAGGAAAAGAGCAGAATTTGATCTACACTGCCTGGGCCAAAAAAAAGAAAGAAAGTCAAACATGCAATATTTTTTATTACAGGAGACTTACACTGGATTTAACTAAACAAAGATTTTAGATCCTTCCATGGTACTGCAGTGGTTATTAATGTTTTAATGATAGATAGATAGATAGATAGATAGATAGATAGATAGATAGATAGATAGATAGATAGATAGATAGATAGATAGATAGATAGATAGATAGATAGATAGATAGATAGATAGATAGATAGATAGATAGATAGATAGATAGATAGATAGATAGTTATAGTACAGTTATAGTAGATAGTACATTGTTCAGCAAATATATCATTAAATAAATACAAAACAAGTGTCTCCATCCACCGTGATTGATCCAACTTCATGGGTTTTACTGGTGAATCAATGCTGAAGAAGATAACAGTATTTTAACGGTAACTACAGACCCTCTGAACATCCAAATGGGTCATATCTAACGACCAAGAAAAAAAATATTTTATACTAATTATTAGTGATGGGTCGATGAGGCCTCATGAAGCGTGTCGACACAATGACACACTGTGTTGACACTGTGTTGAAACTGTATAACTGAATACTGTCACCTGCTGGACATTAAAAATCCCTACTGGTAACCATGGTGACAGACTCAACTGACACTGACACTCCCAACCTTTTTGGGCCACAGTACACCTGATTTCTCATGGCTTCATGCTGGTTGGGAAACACTGACCTAGTTTATACAATAATATAATTTAAGTCATTGTATTTTATATTTTAATTTAAATTTAAAATATCTCACATGTTCAATAAATGTGAACATGTATCACAAAGTGAAAATATATGTGAATGTGTAGTGAATAAATATGCTTTTTCCCTCCAACGTTTTGATTTAGAGTCTGTTGTGCTTTTTTGACCCAACTTCTTCAGCTGTAGAAAACACCCGCTCATACATTTCACTTGTAGAAAATAACTGAGCTGCCAACTCTGACTCTCCCATATTTCAGACCCATCTCCTGTCCCCCTCCCGTTTTGTAATTTCTCCCGGTAATCTTCCGTAATTTATTAGGTCTGAACATCAAAAATAAAATCGGAAGACATATCATTTGGCTGATGTTCTCCAGTTGCCATAGATCATGTCTGGAACGCGTAATTTGTTGACTATCTAACAACTCTTAGATGCATAGTTGATCTCACAGGCCAAAAATGGCAGCTCAGTTTTAATGTCAGAACACACAAAACATTAATATGTTTGAAGATTCTCAGTCAAGTTGAATCCAACCAGGGGATATATCTGTCACTCTGTGTGTGTGTGTGTGTGTGTGTGTGTGTGTGTGATTAAAGTAAGAATAAATGAATAAAGTGAATATGAATTTAACAATACATGCCACCCAACGAAAAACAGAATTATATTTCTGGATAAATACAGTCTTAGAGTATTTAATCATGCACTGGAAACTAATGACATACCACTTTGCCATCATTTATCATCATAAAAACTACATTTGCTCGTATGCGTTTCCTGAAAACCCAACACCCACCACTGCACCCTATTCCTTTCAAATACCTCAGTTTCTGATATAAGATCAAAATGGTCCTACATGGTGGAAACCTCTCTCGCTGCTTCATAATTCGAGTATTTAAGATAACGAACCACAAATGATCAGTCTGATCAGATCAGAGATTATTTTGTCAGATTCATCCCGTTACGCATAAACGCAGTTTGGCATCGGAGTTCGTTTGAAATAGTTGCTGTATCGGTCACGTGACTTTCTTGAGCGTTACGCGTTCCGGTTTCGTTCTCTGAGCTCGACGCATGCGCTGACGCATCGGCGTCGCTGAACCAATCACTACTAATTATGTATGTATTGACAGGATTGGATTGGAAGTTATTGAATCTTGTATATTGATAGATGATTTTGTTCACCAATGGTTGTTTGTTTTTTTATAGGTTAATTATACAATAATTAACCTATACATGTAAACAATTTTGTTGGTTTTTCCTTTTTGGTTTATATGTAAAAACAAAATCATAAATTCTTATTTTTGAGTTGTCAGCAACCGTCCTTGGAATCTCAGCAAAGTAGGCGGCTGTGGCTCAGTTGGTAGAGTGGGTCGCCCAATGACCGAGAGGTTGGCGGTTCGTGTCCCGTCCACATGTTGAAGTGTCTTTGGGCAAGACCAGTAGGCCTGACCTTAGAAACTTACTGGTGTGTGAATGGGTGAATATGAAGCTACTGTAAAGTGCTTTGAGCATCATGAAGGTGGAAAGGCACTATATGAGCGCAGTCCATTTAGATACCGAAAAACTAATATGATTATGTTTCCCAGTAAGTCTGTTGACAGCCCTGATTTGAGGTGATATTATACTATTATTATTAGTAGTAGTAGTATTAGTAGTAGTATGTATGTACGTATGTACGTATTTATGTATGTATGTATTTATTTATGTACGTATTTTAATTTCAACATGTAGTGGTTAGTAGTGTAATATGTGTGAATAAATCTGAAGGATACTTCTTTACTTCTTTAACTTTATTAGTGATTAAATATTTATCGAAAATCATCTAAACCGGAACCTTAGAATATCACCCCGCGATGTGTTCCCGAGCGTATTTGCGGTGAACGCATGACTATAAATACGGTTCACCGGAAACGTAACGTCCTCTTCTAGTGATCCAACATGGCGGTGAGTACTGTGTCACATTATACGATGGTGTTTAAAATGAAGTTGACATTAAAATCCACAATCATCGGCACTGCTGGGGCATACAAACAGCAGTTTGTGGCACATATATTTTGAGTTAGTCGTGTACGACACATCCAATGTCGTATTTGTTTAATAAGTGTCACAGATGTCTGTTAAAAGTTTAAACCGAGCAATGCTAACAGCTAGCTACATTGAAACAAATGTACGTCATAGTACATAATGTTATAAAGGTAATATGGCGTATATTATTTGTTTCAGACCACTGTATTCACACAGTAGGAGTGACCGTCTAGTCATTTTGTCCCTTATATTTGCTCATCTGATGAGTTTTAGTATGCGGATATACTATTAGCCTCTCTAATGCTAACAGTGGGGATATGTACAGACATGTCCTCTCCCCGGCATGTGACGAACCGGAGAGGAACGACGATCTGTTCGGACAGACAGCATCGTACTGACCCAAGGTGTAGAGTTGGAGGGTGTTTTTCTGCTCAGAATTGATTTGATTATTTGTTACTTTAGTTATAGCTGAGCAGAGTATAGCTAATCGGGTAAAGCTCAACATGGCTGAAGCAGCAGTAGAGGTATCTGACAAGCGTTGTGCTTTGTTTTGACTCTTAAACATTTTGATGTAAAACTAATCATGATGTAATTGTTTTAGGACCAGGGTGAGAAGAAGGAGAATCCCATGAGGGAGCTGCGCATCCGCAAG
Source organism: Siphamia tubifer (assembly GCA_020466265.1). NCBI lineage: Eukaryota > Metazoa > Chordata > Actinopteri > Kurtiformes > Apogonidae > Siphamia > Siphamia tubifer. Next base: position 43,059,527 of record CM035793.1, read on the forward strand.
CTCTGCTTGAATATCTGTGTGGGAGAGAGTGGAGATAGGCTGACCAGAGCTGCCAAGGTGCTGGAGCAGCTCACAGGACAGACCCCTGTGTTCTCCAAGGGTGAGTGGCCTTCCACACATGAAACACCAAGATCAAAATATATATATATATAGTGGCATGGAAAAGCTGCTTCTGTGGATGAGAGGTGCTTCACATTCAGTGCATCAGAACAAAGAAGTGTGGAACCTCTTAAAACATCTGAAATGGGAAGTTGTCATGAAGATTTTGCACATCAGTAATTGACTGATAATTAAAGAATTATGACGGATTAGAAATTATGTTCTTAGTCCCAACAACAGACCATGTCAACTGATTTAAAGGTTGCCATGCATCCTGGAAAACATGGAAAATTATCAATTCTCCAGTCAAAGGAAACGCATGGCAAATGGGGAAAAGGCTGTGTTGTGGAAATGGTTGTTCTGGGAAATTATTTATCCTCCCTCTGCCCTGTGTGCCTAAATTCAGATGAAAGAAAGGAACATTTTTCAGTGATTTATTGCAAATATACAAACATTTTCTGAGGAAGTGGAGGATATGCTAATTTGTCATACTAATTAATAAAGTGCTCTGCTGTAATGTCAGTTTTCTGATGAATTTGTCAATTACTTTTCATAGATAAATTATAGCTGAGTAAATGCAATTTACAACTGTAGAAAAGAGCACTTCTGAAGAATGAGGAGGGTGCAGGGAATCGTGTGTGATGTGATGACTTGTTTCTGTAGTGCAGGGGTCTCCAAACTATTCCACAAAGGGCCGGTGTGGCTGCAGGTTTTTGTTCCAACCAACCAAGAGTTGACAGTTTGACCAATTGACTCTCTGAAGAATGAGATCAGTTGATAAATTGATTGAAGTCTGGTGTGCTGCTGCTTGGTTGGAACAAATGTCCTGGGAAGAGTGGGGACCTAGTATTTCCACTTGTATAGAGAATCCTTTCTGTACTTCAGGCTGTGATCCTGGCAGTGCATTCCACTATTATCTTTGTCAGATACACTTCAAAATATTCCTTCAAAGATTATATGAACAAAATAAATGTTAAACCCCAAGCAGAAAGAAAAGGTAGCAACTGACTTGGGCTAAGCAGGCTGTCGAATAAGTGAAACTGAAGGCCTAATGTGAATGTTTTTTTCTTCCTGTAGCCCGCTACACTGTGCGATCCTTCGGCATTCGCAGAAATGAAAAGATTGCTGTCCACTGCACTGTCCGTGGAGCCAAAGCAGAGGAGATTCTGGAGAAAGGTCTCAAGGTCAGGAAGTCATGACATCTTTATGTTTTGGCTGTCAAATGTGTGATACTGTTAACAGTCTGATCTATACATCTGAAAGCTGCTACTTTATATCTTTGGCTGCTCAGGTGTTTTATATTCCTTGTTTCTATGCACAAAGTGAATGAATGTAATGAAACTTGAAGTTTGACAAAACTGATAGGTGCAGAGTAGTGATTGGATGTAATTTTTGGATATTAAAGTGCTCACTTTAATGCTCAGGAACTTGAAAAAAAAAAAAACGTCCCACAGGGTGATGACGGATCCTTGAAGTCTTAAAATAGTTTGTCCTGAGTTATCCAAATGTTAATGCACTTCATTAAAGTTTAATTGGCAGACGGCAGTTTATCTTTCTTGGCCAGAGGTCTGTTTTGAGGATTTCAAAGGTGGGGTACAGCATACATGAAGTTAGCTCTTGTTTTTGTGACCCAGGCTGTAGTCAGCTGGTACTAAACACTTGGTAATTTTGCTTGATATGTCGTCTCAAATGCACAGCGTTCACTTTCTATGAAGGTTTGATCTTGTTCTGCATCTTTGTCGTTTTAAGTCGCCATTATCGTGGTCTTTACAGCAGTTAATATAAGCTTCATGAAATAACCTGAAGTTAGAAAAACTTGTATGTAACAGATAGAAATATCTGACGTTGACATCTTTTGTCAGATTTTGGCACTTTTACTAAACCCACTTCAATCTCACCTATAGTTTTATTATGTTTTTGTTGTTTTCATGTTGGCACAATTTCTTACTGCTTCCTGTTGCTGCCTTAATCTGTGACATTCTCTAATGTGTGATCAATAAAGGTTTTTTTTTTGTTACCTGCCTTCAGGTGCGTGAGTACGAGTTGAGGAAAAACAACTTCTCTGATACCGGAAACTTTGGCTTTGGCATCCAGGAGCACATCGATCTGGGCATCAAATACGACCCCAGCATCGGTATCTACGGACTGGACTTTTATGTGGTGAGTGTCCAACATGGGTTTGTCATTAAAGAATGTACGGTGCTACCTTCAAATCAAAATTTTTAATTAGAATTTATCATGTTTAATTAATTCCTTTTCACTTTGCATGAACAAATGGACTAATCAAGAACAAAATATATCTGCACATAACTAGTTTGTATACGAAGAACACAGGGATATAAACAAAGCAAATGAACATCAAATCTACAAACTAAAAACTCAAAACTCTTGCTCTGCATTTATGTTTTTGTTCAGAGCCATTTCACTGCTGGTATCTAATGCCTGTTTACCTTGTTTATAATTAATATTACTGATGAAGCAGAGTACAGACTGGGCTGTCTGACACAATTACAATGTCATTCACTTGTAGATTAAAAGTTACATGTCGTCTAAAGTTGGTCATGTTGTGGTTAAACGCTCATCCAATGTCGAGCATGTGTGTAAATATGTCATCGATTTGTTTTGTATATTGAGTTGTAGACCCTATGTTAATGTCCAGGTTTTTCTTCTGAGAGCGTCTGTCTTTTCTGTTGTTCAGGTCCTGGGCCGACCCGGCTTCAGCATCGCCGACAAGAAGCGGAAAACCGGCGTCATTGGCTACAAGCACCGCATCAGGAAAGAGGAGGCCATGCGCTGGTTCCAGCAGAAAGTGAGTATGCGGACTAAGAAAGTGCAAATTAGTAGAAGTCGCATGTTTTTTTGTTGTTGTTTTGTTTGTTTTTTCTCCCAGCAGTTTTGACTGAATTTGACCACATGGATAATGTTACAGGTTTCATATTGATTAACCAAAAAATTTGATCAAAGTTTACAAGCTATAATCAATTAATTTGGGGGGGGGGTTATATAGATTATTTATTTTATTATAATATTTATTTATTCACTGGCTACAGCTGTAGGATGGATTATTTATTTTAAGGAAACATTTATTGAGCTGCTAAAATTATTTATCCATTGTTTTTATTGAACTATATGTAAAGTGTCTTTGAGTGCCATGAATAGCACTACACAAGTAAATTTTTTTTTATTATAATTAATATTCAACTGCTGGTAAAAGGAAAAAATAGAGAAAGGTGAGATAGAATAGGTAATATGAGCAATTTCCCAGTTGTAGGATCAACAAAGTACTTCGGTTTCTATTTATATTTCACATAATAAAACTCGCTTTCAGATTAATAAAATAAATTTTTGAAGTCGGTTGTCTGTAAATTATCCAGGTGAAGCAGATCAGGTAATGGTACCTGTAAGAACACAGGTACTGTGAACCTTGTCTGTGAGTAAATCGTGGCAGGAAAAAAAGATCATATCAGATGTCTGTCGTCAACGACAATGTCTGATATGCTCCCCCATTCTATTCTGTAGAATAGAATAAATACAATAGCGGTTTTACAAAGAAATTGTAATCTCAAAACTTAAATTCTTTTTAAACTTTAATTTTATTGAACATTTTCAGAATTATAAAGTCCACTGCAGTACATACAGATTATTAGAAAAATTATATAGAACATCCACAGCAATGATTTCTGAGCCTGAATACAACATCTTAGTCTTTTCAGAGAGATACAGTCTGATATCAGAGACTTCATAGATGGACTGAAGGAGGTTCTTCTCAAACTCATTTGGTCCCAACGGTCTTTTGACCAAACACAAAATAAACCGTATGTTCTCAAGGATTCTGGGATAACTCCCAACAGACGCAATGGGTTTGTCTGTACCTGCTGCGTAATTTTAAATAGTTTTCATGTTTCTTTCCTGCCTGTGATAACATGGACCCCCCCCCCCCCCCCCCCCCCCCAAACAATCTTAACCAGAAAGTACAGATGAAAACACTCAGATGGCTGTTACCATGGTTACCAGGTGTTAATAGTTTTAGATCATCTATTAACCAGGTTCTTGCTGCATGAATGCTCTGCTGAAAGTGGTTAAATTTGACATTTTTCATTCTAAATGGGAGGTTATTTCTAAAGAACAGAATGCATGTTGAATAGCAGACATTCATTTCCCAGAATTAATAGAGGTTTTATGGTGAAAGAACCATCATCCATTATAGTTTTGACTAATGATTTTCCTGTTTAATATGTCTGAATCAAACAGTACAGACACTGCACATGTTTTATAGCCACAGATATTAAATGGTAATTAACGTTGGTGCATAAAGTCTCGAGTATTTCTTGATTCTTAGCTTGTGAAATGTTTTATTTGTCTTGATTAATAATTTTCCAAACCTTTCTTTCTTTTTTCCCCCAGTATGACGGTATCATTCTCCCCGGCAAATAAAGGACCACCTTTTGATGTTTATAACAAATAAATGGGAAAAAATGACTCTGTTGTCCTGTGTTTTTAAAGGTTTTTTTTTTTATTATTATTATTTAAACGGAATGACTTGTTACTTTTGTAAAGTTTGTAGTTGAGCAGACGAGTAAACAAATCAGATTGTAAACATTTGGGTTAATTACTATAAATATAAACTGCTTCCAGAAGCACCACATTTGAGTCACTAATAAATCCAAATTCAGTCAAAAAGCCACTTGGTTTTAGTACTAAAGATATACAGTCTGGGGTTGAAAAGTGAAATTGTGTGTGTGTGTGTGTATATATATATATGTATATATATATATATATTTTAATTTTCTAATTCTATTGATGAGCACGGTCTCTCGCTCTCTATATTTAAACTTCACAGATTATTTTCATCTTTTTATTGTACAAAATAATTTGGTTTGCTGTGACAAACCAAATCACGATAATTATACTGGAATAAAGATTAATACATCTAAGGAAAGTTGCCTTTTACTTGAGTAAAAGGCTTTTAATGCCATTTAAAGGGAAAATGTCAGTTTTAAATCCATCTGTCCAGTTATTGTTATACTGTAGCAAACACCGAATCCTCCCAAATCAAATGCATTGTTCAATAGTTTAAGCTTTAAAATGCTTCTTGGAATCTTGTATGGAGGGGAAAAAGTTTCTCAAGGTAGTCAAAGATGTCAAACACATGAGAAAAGCCTAAAAAACTGGTATGGTTTCATTAACTGGTCGATTCTTGACACTTGTGATCTATACATTTGTGGTTTCAATATGATTTGAAAATGTCAGCGAAACACAACTTACTGTGATATGCCTTCATTTATTATAACATCTATGACAACACAGGTACAATCTCAGCCAAAGAAGAAAAAAGTAGGTTAAACAAAAGTATATAACATGAAGGTCAGATTTGAGAAAGACTGTTTTTTTTTTTGTTTTTTTTTTTTTAAATCTGAGTAAAGAGCAAACACCCTGTATACATTTGCAAATGCAAGTGAATAAAATTTTTATTAATTTACTGATTATACAAAAGGCTTTTAATGCAATTTGAAGGAGAGATGTTTGTCACTTAAGTTGTTGTACTAAAGCCTACACCCAAACCTCCAAAATCAAATGTACTATATAATACTTTAAGCTTTAACCACCTGAAAAAAACAGGAAATTTAAAGTTTTAGCTTTTTACATGAACAACAATCTTGATTGGAAACTATAATCCAACAGATTTATTCAGTACATTTTTAACATTCTTTATACATTTTAATGGAACGTCCTTTGCATTGCACATGGTTTTTTAATGTTGTCAAAATTGTTGCATTGCATTGCTGGGTCTCAGGAGGTTAACATTAGTGTGTTTTACATTTCATATATGAGGGGTTATGTCGCCCTCTAGTGTGAATAATCAACAAAACACTAATAGTGTGTTTATCTGAGTGCCATTTCACTCCTTACCCCTTCACCTTCGTATTGTGCGTCCACGTGTAGGGGTGAGAGTGTCTTAATTCACGTTAAACCATTTCTCCCCTTAGCCCCTACCCATTGCCCCTTCAAACGGAACTATAAGGGGTAGGGCTTGAAAATCAACCCCTATGAATTGGGACACCCCTTCAACCCTCATCTACATCATCAGTTCACTTCGCCAGTTGTTACGTAACAAAAAAGAACAACTTTAACCAGAAGTAAACAAACATGTCTGCGTCGAGTCACAGAAGTGTTATGCGTCGACTGATTACTCCACGTTTATGTAAATAGCGTTTTTTTATCGTGTGCGTTTTATGGAGAAAATGACCATTACACACTGTGACAATGTCGAACTTTATATAATACTGCAGTTATCACAACTTAAAAACTGTTAATTACGGCAAAAATACTACAATTGTGTACTTCTTTCACAAATGCCGCCATTTTTAAAACGATTCGCATTGTATTCTGGGAAATTTCTCATTTGAAGTTCCCGCTACCAATCTGCCTTAACGTGAATCGAGACACTTCTACCCCTACATGTGGACGCGCAAAGCGGAGGGGAATGGGTAAGAGATGGAATGAGATTCGGCCTAAAGCACTGCTGGGTCTGCGTTTTTTATTCTACGACCCTCGAGAATTGTAACAGCTCCCGTTCACTTTGAATGGACGTGCCCAGCCTTCTGCGGACTGGTTTTTCAATAACGGCCCGCTGCCAATGGCAACGAGTTTTGTCACTTCAGATCCACGGTACAATATCACTCCGCAGGTAATTCGGCCACTTTGAAAGTAAATATTGCTTAACGACGTGAAATATATTTATCCTCACAACAGTAGGGCATCGGAATTAAACTGACATGAATAATTAATTATCTTAGTGTATGTTCTCCGTCCAGATTATAGGATTTATAGAATGTTAATAGGTAAAAGTTGAGGCTAGCACCCTGGATAACGATAACAGCCCATGAGAAGTCAATATAAATTTGTATTTATACATAGATTTAAGTAACCAGACTGAATGATATGACTGCTGTCTAACATGTAATATGACCTACTATCACTAGATGAGACATCGCCATCTATTGGTCTTTTTGAGTATTGCAATTTCAGAAGTCCAACCTTTGTATCTGGTCACTTCTTGCTTTATATGGTGAATTGGATCTTACAAGTAATTATATATTATTTATATATACAGTATTTATACAACCAATGATATGTCATTTCTATTAATCCTTAGATTTAAGTAACCACCAGACTTAATGAAATTAAATTGGGCCTATGTCTCATGTATTTGTGTTCTGTACCAGGGGTTTTCAAAGTAGTGAGCTTCCTCTAAAAGAACTCAAAAGCATCACCACCCCCTTCTGCAAAATGAAGCCCATAGTCTCAAATTTAATGAATTACTCCAACCCTTCTTTAGACTTACTGTGCAATATACCAACTGGGTGTTATACTTGGTTGTGTTGATTTTTGGATTTTGTGAGTTGGTTTGTGATTGTATGTTTGAAAAGTGTTACTGTTGTCCAAAACAAATTTTCCATAGGACATTAAAGTTGAACCTGATTGTAGAAGAGGAAAAACACAGTCCAGATTAGGACCAAACTGGATTTAAATAAATAAACCACAGTTAAGACAGACATAAGAGATCAAGTAAGTTTATTTTGTCAGGAAAAAAAATCTCAAAATTGCATTTCACTGTTTAACAATCAGTGTTTTATAAAGTACTGGAAAGTTACACTTGAGTAAAAGTACAGGTAAATATCTAGTATTTACTACTGTGTTTAAGTAAATCAAGTCACTGCAAAAAATGTAATTCATATATTTTTCCAGTGTCATGAAAATAAAAGTACATGTTAAAAACCAAAGGCAGTCAGATTTTACAGTGTTGCACTCCTGCTCACATCAACAGATCATAGCATAACATAGTTCATTTACATTTCCAAGTAACAATACTGTGCATCAAAAATGTAGAAGTATATAAGTGAGTCATGAATGTAAAATATACTTGTGTACAGCAGTTAAGTATTGTTGCTTTGTTGCTTAATACTGTTAACAATCAGTCATTTATTCTTTGCCCAGAGTTATACACTGTAAAAAATGCACCTCTAAAAATAAGTTTTAAAAGAATTCATGCAAGATATTTTTGTTTGAATTAAACAAGCAAAAAAAAAAATTAAAAAATCATCTGCCAATCGAACTAAATGTTTCAAGAAATTTTACCAAAATCATTTTTGTTGTTGTTGTCTTTCTTAATTCACTTTATTTTGTTTTGCTCAATTCCGTATTTATAAATGTTTAGATTAATTAAGGTTCGATTCAAGCAAAAAAAAAAAGAACATATTCAAACTATTTTCTATAAATCACTTCTTATATTTCACCATAAATTTCATCTTCAGGTGATTTTCTCTGATTTTAAGTGTGATGAGATATTTGGGATTAAAATGGTGTAATTTGTTTTTTCCACTACAGAAAGTGCTTGCCACTCACTGTCCAACAGTATTTTTGTTATAATAATATGTATGAATGTGATATTTACTGGTGGTTGTAGTGAATGAGTAATGGATGAAAGCGCTCTATAAATCCAGTTCATTATTGGTATCGTTGTTGTTGTTGTTGTTGTTGTTCTGCTTCCTGTGATGTTTCCCCCTTCAGTTGTTGTTGTTGTTGTCTTCAGATGATTCATTGTTTGCGTATCTCAGCTCAAGAGCAATATCCTAAAAACCAGAACAACAAAGATCAGAATACAGTTCACACTTACATACAGAATCACACATAAAATCAGACAAACACATAAAGAGGAAGTTTTCAGTCAGATTATTGAGTCTTGAATAATAATAATAATAATAATAATAATAATAATAATAATAATAATAATAATAATAATAATAATAATAATAATAATAATAATAATAATAATAATAATAATAATAATAATAATAATAATAATAATAATAATAAATTAAAAACCAAAAATGTTGAGTCAAGAAACAAATCTTGATTTTCAAGTATTGAATTTGACAAATAATAAGAATCTTGAATTATGTAAAAAAAACCAAAAAACTCTTCAATTATGAAAAAAGATAAATTAAACAAAAAAAAATGTAATTGGAAAGAACTCTTGAATTATGAAAAATGAGAAATTAAAACACACAAAAAATCTGAAATTAAGCAAAAAAAAAAAATTCTAATAAAAACAAAAAAAAAAATAAGCAAAAATAATTAAGAAAAACAAAAACTACCAACAGAAGTTTGATAAAATTTCTTGAAATAATTTATTTTATGTCAGTAAAAATCTTCCTGATGAATCAGTTAATCATCAACATAAATAAATATTCTGACAGAACACTCACCAACAGATCCAAATATTTGGCGTATGTTTGGAGGGCGTGTCCTTCCGAGTTCATCATGACAAACTTGTGTCGTACTTCTTCTGGAGAAGAATTGACGGCTCTGACAAACGGAGTCATCCAGAAGATACAGGCCGATACATCTGGTCCTGAAAGACCTGAACACACACACACACACACACACTGTCAGGGCTTTGCACACAAACATTACAAACAGTACTGCTACTGGTGGGGAAAAAAATTAAAATTCAACTCCTTTACTGAAGTAAAAGTAAAAAAGTATAACTTCTCAATTGTAATAAAGTAAAAAAGTTAAAGTGAGTTTTTCGCCATGGATGAAATAATACTTATTTGATCAGAGACATTTTAAAATTATCCACAAATAAAGCCTTTAAAAGTCAGTTAGTGTTTAGATAATGTGTTTGATCAGGTCACAGTTACTCAGTTTAGTGGATATGGACAGAATATTCATTATGAGATTAAAAAACTATAATTAAGTCAAAGTTATGAGGTAAAATATTACAATTGAGATACAAAGTGAGACAAAAGTCAAAAGTATGAGAAAGGAAATACCATAAATATGAGTTAATAAGAGTTTAAACTATGACATAAAAGTCATAATTCTGATATTGAAAGTCTTTCTCTCCTCCACTGATATTCCCTCTAAATATATGTGACAATATGAAAAATAAGTGACTTATTTTTCATATTGTCACATATATTTAGTTAGTAAAATTACTATTACTATTCTGAGAATGTACGGAGTTTAAAGTACAGATATGTATATAAATGTTAGGAGTGTAACATAAATATATGTATATAAATATAAGGAGTATAAAGTACAGATATTTATATAAATGTAAGGAGTATAAAGTACAGATATTTATGATATCGTATTTATGTAGGGAGGAAAAGTTAAAAGTTTACTTAAAAATAAATACTCCAGTAAAATACAGATACCTAAAACTACTACTTAAGTAATGAAGTAAAAATACTTCATTACTTCCCACCTTTACTAATTATTCATTGTTTTCATAAGTTTAACATAATGAATTATGACATTTCAACTCATTGTCATGAGTTGTCAGTGTCAATAAATGAATAATAATAATAATTAAAAAAAATTAATAAATAAAAAACACATGTAAACAGGTTGTAAAATGTAAATGTTTTTGTACTTTGTGTGAAAGAAAAAACCAAACTTCATATTATTTTGCTGAATTTAAATGGGGTCAGAAATAAAAAAAATTTTTAATTTTTACATGACTTTTTAATGCACTTACTTACTTATTCATTATTTGTACATAGTTATTTTTTATTTTAAATATAAATAGAGTGAATGTAATGACTGACCTGTAATTTGCGCCACCATTTGTTTTGGGAAGAAGTGGCTCAGGACAGAAGTTGCCAAAACCTTGTACTCATGATCCATGCTTGTGAGGTCCAGTATGCACAGGTCCAGAATCTACAGAAGACGCCACAGCAGCACACATGAATGACAGCAAACACTACAGCATTTACACTAGCTTTACTTTAACCTTAAAAACATTCAGAGCACAGACCCCCCCCTCCCCTCCACTCCCCCCTTTGTATCAGTATCAACATTTTCTGAAAATTTTAGCCAAATCCATCCATAACTTTGTGACAGACAGACAAACACCAGCAAAAAACATAACTCCACCATCCGTAAGGAGGACTAATAAGTGTGTGTAAACTCACCTGTATCATCTTCAGATACACACACAGTGAAATCTGCTTCGGCTCTGGTTCACGACTCAACTGCAGCTGAAGCATCTGCGTGTAAAACTCAAACCAGAACAAAGCTGTGTCCGTGTTCAGACACCATCCCAGTGTCTGCAAAACACCAAAAGCAGAACTGTTAGGATTTATAGAACCAATACTCAATATTATTAAGAGTTTTAGAACCAATATTCAATACTGTTAATATGTATAGAACCAATATTCAATACTGTTAATATGTATAGAACCAATATTCAATTTTTATATTATTCAACTGAACTGGAAATGTTTTCAAAAGATCTAAAGTGAACCTAGAATCAGATTTGTTTGTATATTTTAGATCAACATCGTATTATGTGCTTCAAAAAAGAAATAAAAATGTTTAATAAAAAATGTAAATGAAAGTTGTTTTTTGGTGGTATTTTAAATTGTCGTTTTATTTTAAGTGTTTTTGTTTCCAGTGTCAGAGCACATGTTCCAGTTCGTACCTTCAGGATGAACAGCTCCATCTCTCGAACATCGTCTTTGCTGTACGACTGGTCACCAACATCCACCAACTGCTCCAGCTTTACACCAGGTTGCTACAGGAGGAAAGGTCAACAAGGTCAAACTTTACATGTAACACAATTCAGCTGTACATTTTACAGTTGTAGACTTCTTTAATTCAGTTTATTCAAGAAAGAAGGAAATATATTTGCACTGAACGTGTTTGTCCAATTAGCGTAGTGCTAGCATTAGCCCAGTGTTAGCAATAGCCCACTGTTAGCATTAGCCTAGTGCTAATGGTGTTAATATAATATTTTAACCTGGAGTTGAACGAGTGAAAAACATTTCATTTTGGTCGACTTTTTGAACATGGTCAAATCAGCGAAAAACGCAAAAAATAAAGAAATATCCAAACATACTTTAAAACTCTAAAAAAAAAAAAAACCCAAAAAACCCCCCAAAAAGTGATAAAATTTCCAAAACATGCAAAAATATTAATATATATACACAATTACCATGGTTTTTTTTCAACAGTTTCCACAAAACAACTGTTCAATTTAATTGCGTTATAAATAGTGATGTTGATTAATCATTGTTAATTTTAAACCCAGGGCAGATATGTCTTACCTCAATCTTTGTTGCCAAAAACAGACACGTGGCCCCGATGACCTGCAGATTTTGTTTCTTAATGTTGTATTTTCGCAGCATGAAACGATCAAAGTAATCCTGAGCCAAGTAGTAGGTGTGACGACGCAGCATCAAAGACTCACTGGCCTGGAAAAGAAAGAAGGTACAGAGAGAAACACATACGTTATTCATTCATTCAAACAACTTTAAAAAAAAAAGTAATAATACAAGGTAAATTTGACACATCAAAATAATCTGACAATAGAATAAGTAAAATATATCCTGGTAGGATTTGTTTAAATCAGATTTTGAATTTCTACTGTCGATAAATCAGTTCTTATATCTCAATTATAGGTTAATCTTTAGGTGATTCTGTCTGATTTTAAGTGTGATGAGATGTGTGTGGAACAATATATATATATATATATATATATATATATATATATATATATATATATATATATATATATATATATATATATTGTCCATTGGCAGGTTTTTGTTTTTTGCTATTTCTATTTTAAAAACAAAAACATTATTTTGTAGTTGTCACTATTTACAGATTATTATACAATTATTTTAGTGGAGACCAAATGTAGAAGTTTTCAGATTTAAGAAAGATTTAGATATTTTTATAGTTTATCAGTGGATGGTTTTGGTCGGTGGTGGATGTCAGGTTGTTAAAGGGTTAAATGAAATTGTAGATGCAGACTGACCTCCATCATCCAGTCCAGGAGCATGGACCTCCACACCGGCTGAAGCGTTGGATGCAGTTCAAAGAATCTGATACTTCTGCCCAAGTCATGGACCTCACACCAGTAAGTCACTCTAGAACAAACAAACAAACATTAGAATCTATACGGTCAGAGATATTTATGAAAGAAAACAACAAAATACACTGTAAAAATATTCATCTGACCAGGTGTGTTTTAATCATTTTTCATCTCATTAGACAGAATCACCTAAAGAGTGAGTCACTTCTTACATCTGACTGAAAAGTCTTTAGGTGATTGTGTCTGATTTATGACATATTTGGACTAGAAATGATAAAAAAAACACACCTGGTCATTTTTTGTAGCTGTTATTTGTGGTGTAAACATGTGATACTTACTCAGGGTTAAGCAGAGATGGTTTGAGCACAGACGTCATAATGCCAGGGGTTCCCTCAAACCTCCACACTATCTCAGGGACTTGAGTAGATCCATTGTGGTTCTGTGATACAAATGAGAACATGAAGCACTGACACACACACAACAACCACTGTCACTATTTTAATCTACACAAAATGAGTTTGTCCAATCACAATGGTCTTACCAGAACCACTTCAGTTTCCATCACTTCCACCTCATACGATCGCACGTCATCACTGTAAAGACAAACAACTCTTTACATCAAACACAACAACAACAACAAACAAACAAATACAATAATACATAGATACATGTGACGTCATCATCCGGGAAACTTATCCTAGTTATGCTGGCCGCCATTTTAGGAGGGGTAAACATTTGCCTAGATACCACTGACAAGTACGTAAATGCCCCCATTTCACGAAGAACCAAATCTTCTACACGACTATAGAATGAGTTTAAAACATCCTGAAAGACAAAGTTTTTTGGGTGTGTTTGGGCTGTGGTCCGTACTTGTCAGTGTACACAAATGTTTACCCCTCCTAAAATGGCGGCCGACGTAACTAGGTAAAGTGTCCCAGATGATGATGTCATCAACAAATCCATGTACAATCCATGATGATATCTCTACTCTTTATATATATATATATATATATATATGTGTGTGTGTGTGTGTGTGTGTGTGTGTGTGTGTGTGTGTGTGTGTGTGTGTGTGTGTGTGTTCGAAAAGAAATTAATTCAGTCATGTATTCATGCTTGTTCCTTACCTCATTGTGGCCATGGTTTGATTTGTTTTTGTCTGTTGAAAAGAATTTACAAAGTTAATTTTCAGAATAACAGGTACAGAAAACATGCAATGGTTACTTGTGATTAAATTCCAATCATAAAAACCAGAAAGGACCATTTTCCATGATAATTAATTTGCAGCTACAATGTACAGAACATGAACTGAACTAGTGACCAAATACAGACATTGAATACATTCTGCTTTAAATACAGTAGATTAATTAAACTCACTGGAAATAATATCCCTCTAAAATATATATTTGCTTGGATGAAGCAAAAACAATCTGTCAAAGGAACAAGTAAGTTGGTCAGATTTTAAAGATCTGTTATCCATTGGCAGGTTTTATTTTGTTTTACTTTTGCTTGAATTAAGAAAAAATATATAAATCTGAAATTTAGCCAAAAAAGTTACTCTGTTAACTGCAAAAATAAAAATTTCTAGTCCAACTATTTAATCACAGTTAAAATAAAACAGAATCACCTAAAGAGGAAGTTTTCAGTCAAATATAACAACTGATTTATAGATAATAGATCTAAAAAATCTGATTTAAGAAATTTGACCCAAGATATTTTCACATGTTCCAAAAGCAGCTTTTCTTTTTTTGTGTCTTTTTTTTCCTTTATTAAAAAAGGATCCCAATGGAACAAGTCAAATTATCTTGGTAAAATTTCTTAAATAACATTTTCCAGATCTATTGTCTAAAAATCAGTTCTTATATCTGACTGAAAATGTCATTCCTTCTGATTTTAAGTGTAATAACACATTTGGAACATATTGAATTAAGCAACAACAACAAAAATCTGCCAATGGAACAAATAAAAATGATCTTGGTAAAATATTTTCAAATACTTTTTTTCCAGATCAAGTTGGATTTATATTTTTTTCCAGTGTGAACATGTTTAATTTTTTTCTTAAAAATATGGTTTTAAGCTTTTGTTGTTAAATTACTGAGTCACACCTGGATAACAGGGTTTACAAACAAAAATCCAATAAGAGTAAAATGAAGAAAAACAGTGAAATGAGTCTTACCACAGTGTGAGTGTGAGCAGTGTGAGCAGCTCCAGTATGTGTTCCTCAGGGTTTGTGTGGAATGGTTTGAATTTGAGGTTTATATAGTGAGGTTTAAATAATGAGACAATCCAAAGCCATTGAGAGTTGGACCCCAGACCCCAACGATGCACATCCATCTGAATAGTGGGTGGAAGAAAGAACAAAGAAATACTCCATCATTTCCAGCCATAGAAACTCAAGCAGGAGATCAGTGAGCTCATAAGAAATGGAAAATAAGTCTGTGTGTGTGTTTTCAGACAATACATTAATGAGGGTGTGAAAAGTGTTCATCAGCAAAAGAAAAAGGCAGGACAAGCACAAACACAAATAGTTTCTATTTATTATATGAAGAAAAAAGTTTACACTGAACTGGAAAAAAAACTACCTAAACTAACTAAGTTAAGTTACATTAAGTTAAAATAAGTTAAATTAAGTTAAGTTACATTAAGTTAAGTTAAATTAAGTTAAGATAAGTTAAGTTAAGTTAAGTTAAGTTAAGTTAAGTTAAGTTAAGTTAAGTTAAGTTAAGTTAAGTTAAGTTAAGTTAAGTTAAGTTAAGTTAAGTTAAGTTAAGTTAAGTTACATTAAGTTAAATTAAGTTAAGTTAAGTTAAAATAAGTTAAGTTAAATTAAGTTAAAATAAGTTGAGTTACATTAAGTTAAATTAAGTTAAGTTAAGTTAAGTTAAGTTAAGTTACATTAAGTTCAATTAAGTTAAGTTAAGTTAAGTTAAATTAAGTTAAGTTAAATTAAGTTAAAATAAGTTAAGTTACATTAAGTTAAGTTAAATTAAGTTAAAATAAGTTAAGTTAAAATAAGTTAAGTTACATTAAGTTAAGTTAAATTAAGTTAAGTTAAAATAAGTTAAGTTACATTAAGTT
Source organism: Siphamia tubifer (assembly GCA_020466265.1). Lineage (NCBI taxonomy): Eukaryota > Metazoa > Chordata > Actinopteri > Kurtiformes > Apogonidae > Siphamia > Siphamia tubifer. The sequence goes on from CM035793.1 coordinate 43,075,593, forward strand.
AAGTTAAGTTAAGTTAAGTTAAATTAAGTTAAGTTAAGTTAAATTAAGTTAAGTTAAAATAAGTTAAGTTACATTATGTTAAGTTAAGTTAAATTAAGTTAAGTTAAAATAAGTTACGTTACATTAAGTTAAATTAAGTTAAGTTAAATTAAGTTAAATTAAGTTAAATTAAGTTAAATTAAGTTAAAATAAGTTAAGTTACATTAAGTTCAGTTCAGTTAAATTGTAGCTCAAATTGCTTCACATTGAAAAAAATCAATGATAAATAAAATATAAGTTCATTAAAGGCTTAAGACGGAGGTAAACCAGAAATAAAAGAGCAAGAAAAGAAGGAATGATTATACTTAATTATAAAAGTTAAAAAAGTGCAAGGAAATAAAGGTTTGTAAGGTTAAGGTTTGTAACCCCATTTTTATTTTTTTTATTTGGTTTTAAATATATTCAGTGAGTTTGTTTGTATGTGTTTTCAGACAATACATTAATAAAGGATTTGAAAAGTGTTTGACAGAAAAAGCAAAAGGCAGGACAAGCACAAACAAATAGTTTCTATTTATTATATAATGAAAAAAGTTTACACTGAACTGGAAAAAAAACTACCTAAACTAACTAAGTTAAGTTAAGTTAAGTTAAGTTAAGTTAAGTTAAGTTAAGTTAAGTTAAGTTAAGTTAAGTTAAGTTAAGTTAAGTTAAGTTAAGTTAAGTTAAGTTAAGTTAAGTTAAGTTAAGAAAGAAAAGTGCAAGAAAAGAACATTTTCACAAATTTGCACGTGCAATAAGTGATTATACATCATTTATAAAAATTCAATCAAATGGGGCATATGGGGTTAAGGTTTTTAACCTAGTTTTTATTTTTAATTTGGTGTTAAATATATTCAGTGAGTGTAAGTTCAGTTCAAAAAAATGATGAAAAATACAAAACACATTTAAACTCTTCTAAAATGCAGAAAAAGCACCAAAATTGTGATAAAATCTCCAATATATATGCAAAAAAAATGAATCAACAATGAACATCTTTATTCAACACCTTTGCCAGTTTCAGCAAAACAACTGTAAAGAACTGATCCATTGAATTGCGTTAAAATTTTTAATCAGGTTAATCATGATGATGGATTAAGTCTGCATTAATGTGTGCATTTTTTGACACCCCTCAATAATACAGATTATTGCAAGACAGCAGTGAATAATACAGAGTAGTTCTGACCTGAAAACCACACCCACTAGTGGAATCCAGTCAATGGTCACCATCTGGACTTTTATCTGGGAGGTCTTCCATGGACCCTCAACTATTGAATATGTTAAAAAGGTGTGAAAAGTCATGTATAAACCATTCGGGACACTCCCTGAGTACCTGTGGGTGATGCAATCCAGCCCATTGGCTTTGTTTCACCTCAGTCTGGATAACTTCCTCTGTACCTGACCTGGTCATGTGATCTTACACAACAACAACAACTTGTGTGAAAAATACTCTGGTAAAAGTAGAAGTAGTAATTCAACTGCTTTACTTAAGTACAAGTTAAAGTGTAATGTGAAAGTTTTTTAATTAATTATATAACACCTGTGTGAAAATGACCATGATCCATAAACCCTATCTTCATAAAATTAGATTAAAAGATGCTGATTTTACAGGAAGTGGTGATACTTTATGAGAGGTGAATGTTTTATGATGGATGAGCTGAGTTCTATGTTGTGGGTCTACGAGTAGAAGTTGAAGTAGTTGTTAGTGGGATATAGTGAGAGCATTTTTAGAGTTAAGATGGTGTATTATTGTGTTTGTGTTGGTTATGTGAACTCCAGTCTGTCAGAACGTTTGTGCAGATGCCTGTGTGTGTTTTATGGAGAAGAAGACAGTGGACTTCACAGCTGCATCTGTCATCATTCACTGGTTCATTTGTGGATGTAATTTTACTCCGGAGTGTTATCATCCTGGAGATGTGATGGAATACACGATGGTTTGATGTAGACCAGGGGTGTCAAACTCATTTTAGTTCAGGGGCCGCATTCAACTAAATTTGATCAGACGTGGGCCAGGTCAGTGAAGTAAAAATATCTAAATATTAATCAACCCCAAACTGTTATCCATGTTTTAGAGGGGGAAAAAAAAGTAAATTTATATGATGAAAATGTTTACATCTACAAACCATCCTTTCAAACAATGTGAATAGCATGAACAAACAGATTTTTAAAAACATTTTAACATTATTAGATTTTAGTTTATAATGTATGTGTGTTTGTTATACCTTACAAATAAAAAACAAATTAGTAGTAGGTGGAATATTATTAATAATGTACTTACTTCTCTTAAGACATTTCAAGTTGTTAATATTTGTTCCAGTTATTCAGTTTTTTTTGTAAAATTATATTTTGTTTTAGTGTAACTATTGACATTTACAAAGAGAAAAAGTTTGATTTGTGAGTATATGTTATTATGAGAGTGAATTGGTCTGAATGTAGAACTATAACTAAAATGATTCATGTATTAGTGTCATTTTTACATTTGAAAAATTAATCCAAAGGGCCGGACTGGACCCTTTGGCGGGCCAGATTTGGCCCCCGGGCCGCATGTTTGACACCTCTGATGTAGACTATGTACTAGCGTTAAGTAAGACATTTACCATGATTTGTTTTCGCTGCCATGGCTGCTGCTACAGCCTATCACCATAGTAACAGACTAGCTAACTGTTCACACTATCTGTAAAGTAACGAGGGTTGTTAAAGCATAGTATGAGCAATATAGACTGTTAAGCTATTGAGTGTATGAAAACATGAACTATGTTTAGTTGTGTAAATCTGACGGCTAGAAACTGAGAAGCCCCTCTCTGGAAGTAGCATTAGCAACTAGCTACGTGCTACCATGACTGTACGGGCGTCACGACAATACAATGATGCATTTTACGTTTAGTAAGACAAAATGTTGTTGTCCCTTAAAAAAAGAACAGCTACGTAGGTGTTTATATGTCAAAACAAACCCGAAAAGATTAACCATGACAGTACATTTATTACGCTAAGAAGGTAAACGTGCCTGATGTAAACTCATAGTATTAGCCGCTATGCTAATACTGCATTCACCAGGTGTTTTGGCTAATTCGCCACCGATTATTCAGGCACCACATCTATATTTCCCTCCTGTGTCCATCAGTCCTGTTGAGCGTATGAAGACATTAATCATGTTTCGTTGTGTAAATCTGACGGCTAGAAACTACGAAGTCCCGGTCTGGAAGTAGCATTAGTAACTAGCTAAGTGCTACAATAACTGTATGAGTGTCAACACAATAATACATTTTACGTTTAGTAAGACAAACTGTTGTTGTTCCTAAAAAAAGAAGGTTTTCACTGGAAAAAAAACCCGAAAGTATTAACCATAATAGTACATTTATTGTGCCAAGAAGGTAAACATGCCCGATGTAAACTCATTGCATTAACAGGCTCATAACTTAGCCTGTTAGGGTAACTTGTGTGTAATAATTCACTTAAATAATAATAAAAAAAAACATATTAGAGTTTGTTATTACAGTAGTGAAGATCAGATAGTTAAAACTTAATCTGGTAAAGAGCTAGTGTGAGATTAGTGGGGAAAAAATCCCACACAATCATCTAAAGAACTTTTGAGTGAAGTATACAGGATAATTTTCACTTGTTCCATTGGCAGATTTATTTATTTTTAATCTCAATTCAATAATAAATATCTCATATTAATAATACAGTAGTATTATTATACATCCACATGTTGGCTTTGATGAGACACTTTTAAACATAAAACGAAATAAAACACACAAAGTTGTTGTTGGTTTTGATCAGATTGTCTTTATTCAATGAAACTCCACTGGACCACCTGCACAGTTTTCACCAGAGGAAACAAATACAGGGGGAAACAGCCAATCAGAAGAGCCGGATAAGTCACATGGTTGAACTCTCACCTGCTGGAGTCTCACAGGTTCTTTTGTTTGTCAAGTTTCAGTAAAAATATGTCTTTTGAGGAAGGCAAATGTTAAAAATACCAACCAAGGTGAGTAATTACATCTGTTTTCAATACGATTATTTCCCCCTATGATGTAATTTTAGTTAATTTTCTCTTTTTTTCTAATTTTTTTTTTTTTTTTTTATTGTTCTGCTTAAAATATCCATGTCTTGGGAAGATTAATTAATTCCATTTTTGCTATTTTTTAGAACATTATTTCCATTTTAGCTCTCACCCGTGTTGCTGATTTCACACAATCCCTCCTCTATGTTACATTTATAAAATTTTAACTTCTATATCTACATTTTTTTTTGCCATTTTGTGTCAAAATACACTAACACTACACTTCACAGATCCTCACGAAATAAATAAAACAATAAACTGGTGGTTTATTGTCGGCCTGCTTTGATTGTGATAAGAAATATTTCAAGTTTGCTGATGAGAAATCTTATTTTTCTGTATTTGTTGGAAAAATGTAAATGGCTCATTTCCTGTGGCGCGTGCGTGCACACACACACTCACACTCTCTCTCCTGTCATTCACTCACTCGCCCACTCACACATTTTCACAGTCACACTCTGCTTAGTTACATCTTTGTACAGAAACTGCCAGAGGATTCACAGTCATCCTGATGTTTGTCCAAAACCCAAACCTGTTCCTATATCTTTGCATCCTCCACCATCTCTACACACTGGAAAAATCTAAATATTAAGTGTATTTTTCTAATTTCTTGTCCAAATATCTCATCAGACTTAAAATCAGACAGAATCACCTAAAGAGGAACTTTTCAGTCAGATATAAGAACTGATTTATAGACAGAAAGATTTCTGGAAAATCGGAAAAGATAATTTTCACTTGTTCCACTGGCAGAATTTTTTTTACTTAATTCAAGCAAAAATGACTTAATTTGAATTAATTTCACTTGTTTTTAGAGGGGCATTATTTTTCCCAGTGCTTCTCCATCTCCTCCACTTCTGCACTTCTTCCCTTCTCCACTTCCTTTGTTTTCCATTGCTCTTTAAACCCTCAGAAACTTCGGACCATGAATGCTCTTTTCTTTCTCCACAGCCTGCTGCACACATCTCTGCATGATCAATTTTTATACAATGTGTATATGGACTGAGCTTTTACAGTAATAGGGCATTTTATGCACACTCACTGTGCCCAAAACGCTTTAGTTACTTCATACAATTGTCAGTGCCATTAGTAATTTTAATATTTATTCAGATTAGTGCTGTTAATTTTTTTTATCAGATTAATCACAGGGTTACTTTAGATTCATTTCATCATAATTAAGTGATTAATTTTTACACTGGAAAAAATCCAAATGTGACCAAATGTATTTTTCTCATTTCTAGTCTAAATATCTCATTACATTTAAAACCAGAATCACCTAAAGAGGAACCTTTCGAACAGATATAAGAACTGATTTATAGACAACAGATCAGGAAAATCTGATTTTCACGCATTCTTTTGGTAGATTTGGTTTAGATTTTATTTTTTTGCTTAATTCAATATTTTCTGGCCTGTATATGTATAATGTATCTACATTTCTTAATTTAAGAAAAAATATCTTGCAATTTTTTTAAACTTGTTTTTAGAGGGGCATTTTTTCCAGCGTATGGCCAGGTTTTCAAGGTTTTTTTTTTGTCATTTATTGTTATGGTCAGTAGAAGCAGCAGCATCTGTGCTCCAGATGTTGTGCAGAGGTCCCATCATGACTCCTCTGGTCCAGTCTCATCTTTTCTTTCCCTCGCACCTCTACGCTGGGATGCTCTGTGATGGAGCCAGGCTGTTGTCTCTGCTGCGGTTCTTCAAAACCTGCTGCTGCTGCTGCTCATCGTGGGCCGGTGTGTTGCGGTGCTGCTGGCGGCGTGGGGCATGACGGGGCGGCAGGGTCAGGGTGCAGCAGGACACCCCCACCGTGGGCTCGGGTAGATCCTCAGCCGTGGACCAACTGTCCGTGGCCGGGTCGTACTTCTGCACTGCCGCCTTGTAGCGCTTCTCCGCCTCGTTCCAGCCTCCCAGCAGGTACAGCTTCTCGGCCATTGGGGACAGACCGGCGGTGCTCACGCCCAGCGGAAGGGGGGCGGCCCGGCTCCAGGTGCCGCTCTCCGGCGAGAAGACCTCCACGGACAGCACGTCCACCCTCTCACCCCCGGGACCCAGCTGGCTGCCCCCCACCACGTACACCTTCCCTCCCAGGGTGGCCGAGCAGTGCCAGCCACGGGGCGTCTCCATGGAAACCTTGTCAGTCCAGGTGTCGGACTCCACCTTGTAACACGCCACGGAGCGCGAGTATGCGCAGTTGATGTAGCCGCCGGTGACCAGGATGTCTCCGGAGGGCAGGGTGGCGCTGGAGTGGCAGCAGCGGGGCACCTCCATGGGGGCGCGCATCTGCCAGGTGTTGGTGGACGGCAGGTAGCTCTCAGTGGTTGCTAGGAGACCCTCCACATTACGGCCTCCGATGGCGAAGAGGCGTCCGCCGCTGGCGGCCAGAGAGAAGTGGGTGCGGCGCTGACGCATGCTAGCCAGGTGGAGCCAGGTGTTGAAACGAGGGTCGTATCTGTGGGAGGAGTAATGGAGAAGGGGGGGGATGAAATGTCAGAGACCACTGGTCTACAATGTCAAATGTTGACATTTTATTTTATTTTATTTTATTTTTTTATTTTGTATGTTCTTATGTTAAGACTTGGGGTAAAAGATGTTATATAATTTGGTCTCCATACGAGTGTTGTTAATATAAATAAAAAAAAAGTCAAATGCTTCCGGAATAAAATTAATGACCTGGTAAAGGAAACTCGGGTCTTAAATGTCGTCTGGGGTCAAAATGTAAAATGTCACTTCTGGGAGGGTGTATGTCCAGGCCAGTTTTAAGAGCTCTGCAACATGCAGTTAACTTGTCGCAGATATTTGTAACTTATGTCAAATTTTGTAGTGCGGGGAATACATGGGAGTACGTGACATCTTATTCACCGCCACAACACAAGGGGCACTCTCACGAATTCGGTGGGATTGCTGGTGTGGTGGGTGGAGTGTTTATCTTCTGGCGAAGGTCATTCAACAACAGTGACTATTGGACAGTTGTGTACATTGATCGAGATGCAGCTGATACATCTAGAAACCGTCTTCAACAATGGCGCTCATGTACACAAGACAAGACGGAACAGGAAGTGCGTGTGGGCGGATGTACAATGGACCAATCAGAGGCCTCTTTTCTAGTCTTCTCTGTGACACTATTTGTGAAACTGTCTGCGGTGGTGACACTATTTGGGAGGTGCGTGCAAAGTCACTAATGACAGGGAACACAATCTCTGCAACACTTCGCAGGCCTTCAGAGCATAAACTGGTCTTTAGTCGAGCTAAGACTGGGTGGAGTTTATACAGAGAACTTCCATTACATTTGCATTATCCGACGTGCTTATGTCAACTTCTCAAACACCAGTTCAATTTGATTCCACTCTGATTAAGGGATTTAAAATGCCGACTTTAATTGGAGTAAGACAATAATTGGAATTCCTTAAAGTGCATGTAAATGTTTCTAATAATTAATATTATCTGAAACTTGTCTGTCATTTGGAAGGATTTGATTTGAATGTTTCTGGTGTTAAAGCAGAACTGTGTCCTTGTGTGTGTTTTGGTGGTTTTGGTTTGGTTTGTGTTACCTGCTCAGTGTGCTCACAGCGTGCTTGGCCTGGTTACGGGCGTCGTTCTGGTCCTCTCCTCCTGCCACGTACAGGAAGCCGTCCATCACTGCCACACACTGGTTAAAACTCTTGGCCGGCAGCTGTGTGAGGTGACGCCAGTTGGCTCCTACGTCACGAGGGTCTCTCCACAGTACCTGGGTGCAGAGGTCAAAGGTCAGTGTGAGATAAACCTTGTTTCATGTGACTAAGTGGATAAGATACTGTAAGTCTCTTAGCACCCACCTCACGGCTGAGAGCGCGTTCAGTGAGGGAGGGGCGTCCGCCGATGGTGAGCAGGGTCAGCTGACCGGCGCGGACCTGTGTCCGGCGGGACTGCAGGGTGTTCTGCTGGTAGGGCAGCAGGTGGTAGTTCATGGCGTCCACCAGCAGGCGGTGACACTGAGGGTCCAGCATCATGCGGGACACTGGCTGGATCTGGCTCACCAGCTCACTGGCCGGGATGGTCTCAAAACGCACGTGAGAAAGGAGCTCTGCGGCGTGAGGGTGGCGAGCAGGGTCAAAGTCCAGCCACTTCATGGCCAACTGGAGACAGAGCAGATTTTTTAAAATTTATTTATGGAACAACCGTTTATATCACAGAACATAACACACTAGGAAAAATGCACCTCTAACAGTAAGTTTAAAAAAAAGAACCCTTTCAAGCACAGTGGACACTTGTTCTACAGCTAACAGACTTGGTTGTTTTAGTTCAGGACACTCCCCAGATGCTAGCATAAGAATGCACCGCCTCCTTGCCACAATTTGAGCACCTCCTTGTCGACCCTCCAGTGTCATTTTCCTTCCATGGCCACTGTGCACTGTCATGACAAAGCGTAAGGCGTACACAAAGCCTGCTGACCTGAAGACCACCTCCACTTCTGCTTCACACTTTACCATAACTATACATTTTACATTATCAGTTATTTCCTCTGTCAAAGATATTATCAACCTGTGACAAATTGTTTATATATATATATATATATATATATATATATATATATATATATATATATATATATGTATATATATAGCTATTTTTACTTCAGACGGCTCTCCCATTGCTTTATTCATCTCTAAAGTTACATTTGATCTGGTTGATAAATGAAGCTTCAGCTGTGATTCTATTTCCAGTGCTTCTGAAACTGAGTTTGTATTTCTATATAAATAAGCACCTCTGGCATACAGTCAGTTATACTTGGAGATTTGAGTTCCTGGTGGAGCTGCAGGTGGTGGGTTTAGATTCGTAGGTCTTTAGTCAGTTCTGGACAGCTGGTCTGGGATCTGTTTTTAGGGCTGGATGCAAATAGCAGCACGTTTGGCTGAAGGAATGCCCTGAGGGTTAATGGAGTGGCTCGTGTCCTAGAAGACATGGCATTTCTCCTGCTGTTGAAAACTGGCAGCACATGGCCTCTGGGTTTACTGCAATCTTTTATGTCATATCCATGAAAATAATGGCATGTCTATGGAGTGTCTGTATCTGTATGATACAGCAAATAGAAATTACTAGTGATGTTAAAATGGAGTCATGAACCAAAAAAGGTTGGGAACCACTGGTCAAAACTGTGTAATGATAGAAAATGGCTTCATGTGCATTATCATTTACTTAAGTGTCACATGGATCACACTCTTTACAGGTGTGTTTTTGGTTGTTTGGATAATAATTTGGGTTTTTCATTCACTTCCTCCTGACCTGGAAGGCAGTGATCTCTGAAGGCAGAGCCAGTGAGTCGTCCTGCAGGAAAGCAGAGATCTGCTCCAGGGTCAGCTGGGTGAACAGCGGCGTCTCTGCAAACTGGACAAAGTTGTCCAGTACGAAGCGGCGGGCGGCCTCGCAGACGGGCACCAGGCCATAGGCGGCGGCAATGTTCCAGATGTAGACGCAGGTTTGCACATTGAGCTCAGCCAGCAGGAAGTCCATGCACATCTTCAGGAGCTGAGGGATCTGTAGGGTGGCGGCGGCAGAGACGGTGCAGCCGATGGTGTATAACGACATGTGGACACGACCCAGGTAGGCGAAGGTGATGACGTTGGCCAGGCCTGCAACACAGAGAGTAAGAATGACCACACAGCTTTAGGTTGAAAGTTGAAACATGTTAAATAAACATAAAAAATAACACTTTTCAACAAACATGTTTAGTTTAGTTTTTTTAGTTTTTTTAATAACATTTTTACAGATTAAAAAAGAGTTTTTTTCTCCCAACAACCTGCTATCAGTGAACTTTCCCCTGTTTCAGTATCAGCCAATACCGTGTCGATCTGTGTAATCACATTAAAAGTGTTTTTGTTTTGTTTTAGGAGTATTTGTGCGTAGGTAATGTCATCCTACCCAGAGGGGACAGGGAGGGCAGTTCCAGGCGCTTCATGCCTGGGTCTTTGGCCAGGATTTCTCTGAAATACTGACTGATGGAAGAGATGACCAGCTTGTGGACGTCAAAGGCTTTGGTCTTACAGGCCAGTTCCAGGTCTGTCAAGAACCTGAGCAGATGAAAAAAAATGTTAATGAAAATGAACGAAATGATGAAAATTGGAAAAACATTTTTAGCAATTGAGATAAATAGACTATAAATAAATAAATGAATTAAAAAAAACATAATTTTTATGTTTTAAAAACTAAAATCTATTACATTATGGCTAAAATGTCCTTTGTTTTCATCTTTGTCAGTGTTGGATTGATATAAAAAAATGTATTTAGCTAGAAAAGTTTTATCTGGTGGCACTTTTTGATTTGTCACATATTTATGACTTTGTTCTAACTTAATTGTGCCTTTCTTTTTCCATTTTTCATGTTTTTTTCCCCCCATATCCACAAAACTAAGTATCATGACACAATCAAACACATTATCCACACAGTAATCCACTTTTAAAGGCTTTATCTTTTGGATACTTTTGAAACTTTTCAGATTTTTCTTGGTTAAATAAGTATTATTTAATTCATGCCAAGTATGCTTTTTTAATCTCATGTTTTACTTTTTTTTCTTTTTAAAAAAAATCTTATTATAATGACATTTTATCTCAATTGTAAATTAGTTTCTTTTTTACTCATTAGGGTTATTTATGGACAGTCAAAATAGCGATATATATATATATATATATATATATATATATATGTGTGTGTGTGTTTTGTGGAATAGTTCTCTATTATGGTTTGTTTTTTTACATGATTGCCAAAGATATTTTCTGCTGTCTGGTTTATTTTCTTTTGTTTAAATGCTATTAATAAAGTTTGTTTAAAAAAAAGTGTTTTCTATCATTCACCAAAACTCACTTCTCTTGTCTCATCTTGCTCAGCTCCTCCAGGAGGGCGTTTCCGTGCAGGGGTCGGGTCAGCTCGCTCCCCAGGCCCAGGCCTCTCTCTCCGGGCTTAATGACGGGCGGAGGCAGCGGCAGGTTGAGACTGTTCAGCTGGGCAATGTCCAGCGCCGCCATCTGTTCGATCTTCCTGACGCCACTCTCCATCACCACCACGCCGTCGCCGCGGTTCTCCACCTTCAGCGGAGTGGGCGCGGTCTCCATGACAACCGGGGACATGGCGTCAACGGTCGCCTTCTTCTGACGCGGGGCCTTCTTTTTAGGGGCCATGTTCTTTTCGCTTTTACTTCGAGTTCACTTCAGTTAAATGACGTTTCTGTTTGTTTTCGTGTCGTTTAGTGCAGAGTTTATTCTTAAATTGACTCGTGTTTGACCTCGGTAAAGAAAGGATGAGGTTAATTTACCAACAATCCAGTAACTTAACACTGAGGTCAGTCGTCACTTCTTTAAATAGCGGAAGCTTTTTCTATTTGTGTTTCCTTCAAAGCAAAAATAGTAGAGTGGTAGGTTTTCAGGAATTTGTGTTGTTAATTTTGTTGGTGGTTTCAGTTACAACACAGCACACAGCACCTGAAAAGAGAAAACACAGATACGGTACAGTGTCAGTTCTAATGGAGGAGCTCATTTAATACAGATGCAACATTTGTTTTTTGTTTGGTTATATTTACTAAACCATTGTATTAGTACTAGTGCTGTCAAATTATTACAGTTTTTTATCAGAATAATCCCAGATTTTCTGTGAATACATTTTTATTAATCAAAATTAAATATTAATTTTTAAATCAATATTAATTGCCTTTTATTTCTTTATTTCTTTATATCTGCACCTAAGGTATGGTAGAGACTAGATGGGAATGGACAGGGGTCTGGATGTTCTGCGCAGCTGTCGATCATTGCCTGAAATATGACACTGAGATTTCATTGGACATATTTCTTAGTGTTGTGCTTTTATTTTATTTTTTCTTTCATGTCGAGTGTCTTGGAAAAGTGTTTTATTTATTCTATTCGTCTGAAGCTGATTAGAATACGGACTCATTCAAGACTGTTTTTTTACTCAGTTTCCTGTACACCACCGAAACTAGACAGAGGAAGGCCATGGCGATGCAAAGTGACATTAAAATAATAAAATGCAAGTGAAATAAGGCTTCAATGACTTGCAGCAGGTTTATTTTTTTAACAAGTTAGATATGTTTAACAATGTTCAGTCAGTTTTATTATACAGTCATTTATACACTAATAATTAATGGTAAATGCTTTTGATTCCATGACCATTGCAGACACCATTTTGTACATTACATTCATCTTTACCTTTGTCATACAGTCGACTGCAAAAATAATAAACCTCGACCTAGAGTTGTCATCAGTGGTCTGTGTATATTTTGCGAGATCATCTTCTGTCATCTTTCAAAAATGTGAAATTTAACAATTTACAATGTTACGATTGTCTTTGAACTATCTCAGTGTTGAAATTGCATCAAACGTCCTGAGCACCGCCCTGACCTATCATTGACCCAAGAGGTCAGGGGTCACTGAGTCAATACCTAAAAAAAAAACTCAAATGGACCATGACAACCAGTGGAGATAGAGACTTAGTTAATATTATTGACAGATAGGAAAACCTGGGCTTCCAAATGGCATCATGACCTTTAACCTTGAATGACTTTGAAAGGTAAAAGTCAAGGTCACATTATTTGAAATGGTCCTAAATCTAAAAAGTGTGGTGATAGACAGTAAAGAATCACCACTCTGTGTTTGTTGATAGTCAGTGAAGGCCTGAGCAGCTCACTAACAGATGCACATTTCTCTGCTAATCCTTCAAAAACAACAGAACACCACTGACTGAACGCCAACATCTTAAATCCAGCTGAGGATCACCTCTAAGCGCCCCCACTGCCCCGTTGCCCTGTGAATGACAGGTGCGAGTGTCCTTCAGCTGAGGGTATGTGGTTTACTGTTCTTTGTGTTATGTGTTTCAACCGCAGAACAACTGGGGAATCTTATTCATGTTGGGCACGAGCCTCAATCTGCAAACGACAGCAGCTCAGAGGACTGATGGACTGTAACTGTGTGTGTGTGTGTGTGTGTGTGTGTGTGTGTGTTGAGGGGTTATCTGAAGTTATCAAACTGTAACATGCTTTACTTTATGTTAAATGTGTTTTTAAAAGAGAACATTTTTATAAAGTTACGTTAATTTGATTGTGTTGAATGGACTTGTACCCAGAGGTGTAAAGTAACTAAGTAAAAGTACTTCATTACTGTACTACTGTACTTTTTTTTTAGGTATCTGTACTTGAGTATTGATTTTTCTGTCAACTTTTTACTTTTACTCCTTATATTTTTCCATAGATATCTGTACTTTATTCTCTTCACATTCTCAGAATAGACTCATTACTTTTTCAAACTAAATAGATTTGACTTTTTATTCACTTCAGAGGGAAAATCAGTAGAGGAGAGAGACTGTGGAGAAACTATAATTATGACTATTATCTCACAATTTTGACTTTTTATCTGATAATGCTGACTTTTTATCTCACCATTTTGACTTTTAATTTCAAAATTTTAACATTTTCCTCTTAAAATGATGTATTTTTAATCTCATATTTATAACTTTTTAAAAATAAAGTATTATTGTGTTCTTGGCAAAAAAAAAAATTTTACTTTTTACTTTTATACTTTATTAAAATTGAGAAATTGTACTCTTTTTTTTTTTTTTTACTTTTACTTAATTAGCTGAGTTGAATCAGTACTTCTTTTTCACATAAGTAGCTGTTCTTCTACTTAAGTACAGAATGTGAGTACTTTTACCACTTCTGCTTTTACCTACTTTTAGTTATTTTTTAACCTTTATTTTTTGTCTGTTTGTCAGCAGCTTTACACAAAAACTACTGGACCAATTTCCATACAATTTTCAGGAGAGGTGTGAGGTGGTCCAGAATAGATCCCATTAAACTTTGGTGAATGTAAGTAAAAGGTCTCACACACACACACACACACACACACACACACACACACACACAAAATGAAAGTGTTTTACAATGATAAGAGATAGGGCAAATCAGGTAAAATGTTTGCGAGGGGGCGGGGTTTGTTGTGCCTAGAAACACTTGTTTAAAGCAGTTAAATTAGTTGAGAACTGATTCTCATTTTCTGGGTTGACAGAACATCTGACCATTGGGAGTGACTTGACCTAAGCTTAGGTCCTCGGTCAAGGTCAAACCCTTAAAAGTTTGGATCAGAACCATTGAAATTGACAACTTGACTGTGTTTTTTCTCCTTTGTGCTCTTTTTATTATTTTACTTCAACCTTTCTCCCCAGTGACATTTGAGAAAAGGACACATTAGTGATTAAAAATGTCAATACAATAATGTACATACAATAAAATAGATACTTTATTGATCTTTGCAGGAAATTATTAAGTTACATCCAAGAAATATAATTATAAAAGTCACAATTTTAAGCATCGTCACATATCTGTCAGCTCCTTAACTCACTGCTAGGTAGTTTAAGTAGTGATGATGAAGAATCAACTCTTAAACATGTATAACTGAAAAACTGAATGGAAATATTTAAACCTTTATATTTAATTTCACGATGGAAACTTCAGGAATATGATCCTCACTAACTGATGGTGTTTTACTTGACATAAATTTAGCTTATAATGTGAGTATGCAAAAACAAACAAAAACAAAGCATGAATGACCTGTCCTGTTCTAATATTAAAATACTTACATCCCACCTCAGTGTGTTTTTAGTATCTGGGTCACTGGACTTGTTTATAAGTATCTGTGACCTTTTGGAGTCGGGTTACACTGTTAAAAATGTCACCCTTTAAATCATTGCTTTGATTGATCATTAAAACATCCTGTAGTTCATCAGATAAAATGCTTAAGATGACACATTTTCCATGTGGTGGGAAATTTTAATAATTTGAATGAATTTAAGGTTCAAAGTTCTTTATTTTCTTATTCATTTGGTACAACTGCAAAAGAAATATAAAATATTATTGTACCCTTAAGGTTAAAAACAGATCATTTTCACTTGTTCCATTGACAGATTTCTTTTTCTTAATTCATTACTTGTAAAATCTTTAGTTTTTTGCCTAACTGAAGATTTGTATGTAATTTATTTTTGCTTAATTCAAGACTTATTTATTTATTTGCTTAATTCAAGCAAAAATGAAATCTTCCAATGGATCACGTGAAAATGATCTTAGTCAGATTTTCCAGATCTGTCGTCAGAATTCAGTTGTTATATCTGACTGAAAACGTCCTCTTTAGGTGATTCTGTCTGACTTCATGATAAATGATAAAAAAAGATGCAGGAAAAATGAATGAGTATTTCTTTCAGAGTAAAAAGGGTTTCCCTCAAAAACAGCGCCTGTTTTGACTAACTATAGCTCTACAGCTCTGCCTTAAGAGTAACTTTTATTCTTTTTAGAGAAGGACCAAATGTTATCTGTGTAGAGTACATTTTCTTCAATTTGAGTACATTTTACTCAAGCAAATTTCCTGTGAAATCTATGATGTTTTATGTGAAATGACAACAAATTACATATATCATATCATATCATATCATATCATATCATATCATATCATATCATATCATATCATATCATATCATATCATATCATATCATATCTCATATATCATGTTTGTGCCTGTATGTGAAATATAGCTTGTGATTATTTGTAAGTGTATACACTTGGGCAGATTTAGAATTTTACAGTGTACAATTCAGCACAATCAATCTTTATGAGTTTAAAGTTAATTGAAATAATCACAAGTCATAAAGTCTCTAGATTAGGTTATTTTATTAGTACCCTTAGGTAGGTTTGTTTTGCAGTTGAGGCAAAAAGAAAAAACGATCCATTACAGGCATAAACATGATATGATATGATATGATATGATATGATATGATATGATATGATATGATATGATGTATAATATATGTGTAATTTATTGTCATTTCACATAAAACATAGATGGACTGCAGAAATGACATATCAATGCACAGTCAACATGATTAAAACAGATTAACTAACAGACAGACAAACTGGCAAAAACATAACCTCCTTGGTGGAGGTAATAAAATAAAATAAAATAAAATAAAATAAAATGAAATGAAATGAAATGAAATGAAATGAAATGAAATGAAATGAAATGAAATGAAATGAAATGAAATGAAATGAAATAAAATAAAATAAATACTCTTGCTTCCACAAATGAGGACATAAAAGAATAATACAAAATGAAATGAACTCTCTCTCTTTTCCAGATAAAATCAGTATAAAAGTGCAGGAAAAACAGGACAGAGTTGTTGTAAACTAGATAAATCTGTAATGGTTCGTCATCCTCACACATATAATGAGCTCAGGTCATTACGGCTCCTGTTGTTGTGAAAGTAGATGCTGTTGTTGGTTACTGTATATTGTCAGTTATGACGATGATGATGATGATGATGATGGTGGTGGTGGTTTCTCATGGATAGTTTGAGGTGGTGCATGAGCTGTGCTTCCCTCTTTGGTGGATGACAGAGCAGCTGCAGCCTGCACTAACCTTGCTCTCAGATATTTTTGTAGGCTGATCTGTGCAAAGTAAAGATTGTCTTCATGCCACCGGGTCATTCTGAAGCACCAGCCCTGCTCTGGATTTATATTTCAGCCACGTTCATCACTGATACTGTTGAGGAAACATGCTTATTGATGTTCCATTTCACTTATTGATGTTCCATTTCACTTATTGATGTTCCATTTCCACCTGATTCATTTGTTCACTCTCCTGCTCGCCTCAGTCACATGTATATTTATGGTCCTGACGCCAGTTGATGCTTAATCATTTTTGTTTTTTGGGTTTTTTTTACCTGTTTTAGTGACTTTTTCTTCTCAGATCCATGTTTGAGTGGATGCACTGGAAAAATATAATGTACATCTGACCAAGTGGATTTGTCTCATTTCTAGTTCAAATATTTCAGTCAGATATAAGAACTGTTTTATAGACAATAGATCTGGAAAATATGATGTAAGAAATCTGACCAGGATCATTTTTACTTCTACTTCTATTGACAGATTTTTACCCAAAAGGAGGGAAGGCTATTGTTTTTGTTTGTTTGTTTGTCTGCCTGTCTGTTTATTCTTTGTTTGTATGTCTGTTATTTTGTTTAATGAAGTTAGTATTTTCTTTTATCTCAGACATATGTGTAGGGATTTCTCACCTGACTTTAATTTAACATTCTACAGTTGTTATTTTGTTTGTTTCTTTGTCTGTTTTTAAGCAACTTTACACAAACTACTGGACCAATTTCTGTGATATTTTCAGTAAAAGTGTGAGGTGTTCCAGAATAGATCCCATTAAATTTGGTGAATGTAGGTCAAAGGTCACAGTCACCAAAAATGTAGTTTCATAATGATGAGGTGGGGCAAATCAGGTAAAATGTGACAGGTGGGGTTTGTTATACCTGACACTGCTTGTTTTTTAGTTGTTGTTGTTGTTGTTGTTGTTTTTTGCTTGAATTAAGCAAAATAAATAAAACAAAAAAATCTGCCAATATAACGAGTGAAAACTGTCTTGGTAAAACATCATGTTGTAACATTTTCCAGATCTATTGTCTATAAATCTGACTGAAAAGTTCTGTCTGTTTTTAAGTCTGATCAGAAATTTGGACTAAAAATTAGACAAATACACTTCGTTTTTTGTACTTATTTTTAGTCAATACATCTTAAAAATCTTATTTTAAGAAATTTTCACTTGTATCAGTGACAGATGTTTTTTTTTTTTTTGCTCCATTCAAACAAAAATATTGTGAATGATAATATATTTTAACTTGTTTTTCGAGGCAGATTTATCCAGTATTCGCACATTTCAGTCGTCCATACCACCACAGCTGTTGTGATGTAACAACATGCATCAGTTTTCAGCATAGGCTGTTTCAACTGTTTTAAAAGCGATTGCGACATGACAAGTAGCCAACACCATCTCTAAGTGTGACCCCCCCCACCCTCTGCACATGACACCACTGACAGCTGCTCCACCTCCTGTCTGCGCTCTGTCCATGTGTGGACACTGTTGGCCAGTCAGTCTATTTAAAAAGAGCCAAGTTCAGACATGCAGGAAAGGGGGGGGGGGTAACGTGTATTCATGGGGGTGATGACTATTTGGGTTGGAGATGCTGAAGTGAAACCTGTACAGTCCATAGGAAAACTTCAAATAAAGTGGCAAAAATAAATGACAATCATGTCATTACACGAGAAAAAAATGCCTCTGTATAAGCAAGTACATTTGTATAAAATGTATATATATATATATATATATATATATATATATATATATATATATATATATATATATATATATATATATATATATATATATATATATATATATATGCATATTGGAATAAAGTGTTCGCACACCCTTAAAATTTTACAAAGTTTTCAATATTAACATTCACTTCAGCGAGCTAATATAATAAAAAACATACAAGTGTTGTTTATTTACACTAAATCATGTCACTGTAGATCAGGTTTATGAAGAACAGCATAGTTACAGTAACAATATGAATTATAGTGTATTATGGGATAGAGCATAAGTGTTTACTGTGTTGACTGATATGGAATTAAAAAAGGAAACTCATGAATATAAAGAGAATAACTGTCCACTGTAGTGAAGTGTAAGTATGAAAGGGTTAAATTACTAAACTTATCCTCTGTTGGACTTGATAGACTTTGAATATGTGTGATTTGTTTTTGCATGTTTATTTATTAACAAAGGCCTCGAGAACATCTATAAAATCAAATAAGTGAGAAAATTACTATGATTAATTATGAGCATCAGTAGCTAAGGTGTCATGTAGAACATGTGACACAGTGAAGGACATGTGACCTGATGATGATTTTCTCACATTACATGAACAGATATCCAATTATACATTTTCAGGAGTGATGAAAGAAACTCTATAGCGATATGTAGGTTTAGAAGTGAAAGTTAGTGGAACAGAAGTTAACCTGGAACACCTGCAGTTCTAGAATAATCCAGAAGTTTCCCTTCAACACATCAGATTAAGTTTCAGTTTGTTTATGAGCAGCAACTGAAGAAGAAACCATCTGGACTTTATGTGTCTGTGAACTGGATTCTATAGTATATTCTATAGTCACCTGAACAAACAAAACCTTACTGCAATATCACCCCACATATATATATATATATATATATATATATATATATATATATATTGATATACAGTGATTGTACAGTGATTATTGTCTTTCAATAACACATAGGTTATGAGCTGAACAGGTTTTAGCTTCGTTACTGTACTTCAGTAGATTTTTAGGTATCTATACTTTACTAGAGTGTTCATTTTCATGGCAACTTTACTTTACTCCCACAGTTTTGCATCAATATTAAGCCTGTCAAAACTAATGCCTTAACACATTCATCATCATGATTAATCTGATTAAAAAGTTTAACAAAGTGTATACTCAGTGAATATATATGAATATATATTATCCACAGCAACCCTGTGATTAATGTAATTATACATTCTAATAATTTGGAAAATTCTGAATAAAACTATATTTCATTCGTGGCAAAAAAAAAGAAGTTTTCTTTTTCTTTTTGTATTTTATTACTGTTCAGATGTTGTACTTTTTACTTTTATTTACATAAAGGAGTTGAATCAATACTTCTACTTTTATGTGAGTATTTTTTCTACACAGGTAACTGTACGTCTACTGAAGTACAGCATGTGAGTACTTTAAGCCCCTCTGGTAAACAAACAGATAATATACCACTGTGCTTCAGCCCTTCTGTTTATATCTGAACTGTGGATTAAACTGGATTCCTTTTCTTATCTGAACAGAGTATTTATAGACACAGACACACCCCACAACACTGTGTGGTTTACACCTCATATCAGCAATACTACAACAACTGCTTCACATTGTTTCCATTCAACCAATAAATCAATCAATCCACATATTTACTACAGAATAAACACAGGACACTTTTGTAACAGGACATCCCAGAACCAGGCCTCAGTTTATAAACAGGCACCTTTTAACATGTGATAAAAAAACACAATTGACATTATTATCATGAATAAATCTTGTGTCTGTGTGGGTTTTCTCCAGGTACTCTGGCTCCTAGGGCAGCACGGTGGTGCAGTGGTTAGCACTTGTGCCTCACAGACAGAAGGACCCTGAAGGACACCAGACCTTTCTGTGTGGAGTTTGCATGTTCTCCCTAGGGAGTTAACCTATCCCATAGAGCAGGGGTGTCAAACTGTGGTCCTCGAGAGCCGGTGTCCCGCATGTTTTAGATGTTTCCCTCTTCCATTACACCTGGAGGCCATTGCATCATTATCAGTCTGATGAGGAGCTGATTATTAACTCTTTAAGTATCAGCGCTGATGCATTCTGAATGGATGATTAGTTTAAATACTCAGAAAAATTCAACCGTTTTCCTTTTGTGCATGGAAAGAGTGCCAAAAAGCAAAATTTTTTATTTTTATTTTATTTAAAATTGTTGGGACCAGATTTCAATACTAGTTTTCTTCTTTCGTAATTTTTTCCTCCTAAATTTTCCACATTGTCATTTTGTAAATTATATTTCTTAGTTCTTGTTGCTCATTTTGTTTATTTTTCTACATTTTGTTCATTTTTTATTTTAGTATTTTTCTTTGATTTTCTGCCATTTGTGTCTTACTTTGCTTATGTTACCAGTTATTTTGTTAGTTCTCAGGAGTTAATGGGTTAAACTGAATCACATGGAAGAGGGAAATATCTAAAACATCCAGGACACCGGCCCTCGAGGACTGGAGTTTGACACCTGTGCCATAGAGATAGGTTAACTGGTTAATCTAAATTGTCCATAGGTGTGAATGTGACAGTGATTGTTTGTCTATATATGTTCAGCCCTGAGATGAACTGGTGACTCATACAGGGTGTACCCCGCCTTCACCCCTTGTAGCTGGATTAGACCCCCATGACCCTAGTAATGATAAAGCAGGTTCAGATAATGAGACGAGACTTGCACAACAGTATTCATGGTAATGGAAACGGAAACTGGGAAGCTGTTCCGTCAAGTTATGGATGTGACTTCATGGCGTTATGTGTAAAGAGCGAATTTGGTCACTGACTGTTGTGTGAACTCATTTTTTTTGCTGTAACGGTGAGTGTCTAATGGGGCAGATGCTGTAAGGTATTAGAAGTTTTCTTCATCCTGCTCCTTTCTAATCATTAAGATTGGAATAAATCACTGAAATGAAATGAAAAACATTTCCCATCTAATAATGTTTTATTTCATTTCCCACAGCATACAGCGCCAAACTGCACGAATGTTTTGGGTCCCCAAGCCACCAGGGACCCCCAAAGATGGAAAGTTCAGCCTCATCTGAGGAAAATTAAAATGTCCTTTCTTTATCTGTAACTATCTCATTTGCTTATTACATCCCTTATATATATTCCAAAAAGTAAACATCATATAAATGAAATAAAGTGCAATAATGAGCTATTTTTTAGCTCACATTCATCACGTGGTTAGTGACGTAGCAGGACAATGACAGGTATGATGGGAATGATTGACAGCTTCCCACCTACCATTAAACAAACAAAACACTGTAATGGTCAAACATAAATTATCTCAGCAGTTGTTGTATTTTCTTATTTAAAGTAAACATTTATGAAGGTGTAGAAAATGGGCTATAGAAGTGCAGTCCATTTCCTACATACATACATATATATATATATATATATATATATATATATATATATATATATATATATATATATACACATACAAACACTCAAATTCTGTTTTATACATAGAATGGTTGCTTTGCTTGTATTATAGGTTTTTTTTTATCAGTTTAATACATTTAATTTGAACTGTAGCCTGTTTTACTCATGAAGTCTAATAGATTGTAGCATCTTAACTCTAAAGGGTTTAGGAATCTTTTTATTGCAGTTTGACAAATGAGGGGCAACTGTGCAGGGTTTGTCTGTTTGTCTATTTCCTTTTTTTATTTTTATTTTTTAATTTGGGTTATTAGGCCATGTGTGCAGAGGTGGCAAAAGTACTCACATTCTGTACTTAAGTTGAAGTACTTGTGTGGGAAAAAATACTCTGGTAAAAGTACTGATTCAATGCCTTTACTTAAATAAAAGTTTTTTTAAGTACAACTTCTAATTTGTAATACATTACAAAAGTACTGTTTTTTTTCATGAATGAAATACTATTTCTTTCACCAGACAAAATGAGAAAAGTTTCTTTTTTCTTATTCCACAGTGAATGGTACTGACCACAGTTCTGCACCAGATCTGGTACTTAACAGGTAACACGCAAAAACATGTGGGGGCGAGTTTAAAAAACTTTAATATTTTCTTTTATTATTATTATTATTACTCTTTACTATTACGAGTACTATGCTGAACTATACATACAAATATACATATTATGCACATTATACTATATTATTATATTGAAACAGGAGCTACTTATTACTATTATTACTGCTGACTATTTTAAACTACCTTCTGCCTGTCTGTCTGTCTGTCTCTCTCTTTCTCTTTATTTATATATCTCATAACATGCAGTAACATACGATAGTACATACTATACTATAACATATTTATGAAAGATAAGCTACTTATTATTATGCTGCTCTTACACTTGGTCACTTTACCTCCTGTCACGGTCAGTATTTTAAAATGTGCAATGGTGTACTTTTTCAATATTGCTTTTTTTTATATTGTAGTTTTTCATTTCTTTAGCTTTTCTTCACTTCCACTGTGATTTTCCTTGTTTCTTTGCTCGGTGTTGTGCTGCCCTTGGAACTTTAATTTCCCGAGGGCTAACCCTTGGGGATAATAAAGTTTGATCGAATCTACGGTCATATTCATTTAATTTGAAAAAGTAATGAGTCTATTCTGAGAATGTAAGAAGTGTAAAGTACAGATATTTATGAACAAATGTAGGGACGAAAAGTCAAAAATTTCCAGAAAAATAAATAGCAAAGTACAGATAGCTAAAAAAAAAATCTACTTAAGTATAACAACAAAGTAATAATACTTAGTTATTATGGAATGGAAGATTTGCAGGTTTAGGTATGTAAGTGGAGGTTAAATAATAATGAAATCCGATTATTTACCTCTTCCTCTTTCCTGGTTCTTCTTGCTCTTCTTTTTCTTTTTCCTTTCTTAGCCTCTCCTTAGATTGACTGTAAATCTTTCTTTAGTTTAATTGCAGTTCTGTGTCAGACTTTTCCCTCTATCCACTCCCAGTGTGCTGTGTGTGTGTGATGGTCAGTGTCAGGGGGAAAACACTGAACCCATCCAGGCTGTGACGCATGATTCCAACCTCTTCTGACATTTCCCACCTACATTTCCTAATACAGGCAGCCCCTCAGAGCCCTCCCCTCCAAAAATATCTCATCAGAGGCCAGCTCTCCACTCACCCTGCCCACATGGCCTCCAGGTGTTAAATTTGGTTCTGTCTGGTAGAGCTGTTTGACTATCGAACTAGGGAAAAGGCTTCATACAAATGTTTCATATGTGGAAAAAAAATCTAAATCTGACCAAAATCTACACAAAATATCTAAAATCAGACACATAAAAAGAAACTTTTCAGCAAATATCAGACATGATTTATAGAAAACAGATCTAGAAAATCTTATTAACACCATTGTACAGGAGAGGATGGAAGCCAAAAAAAGACATATACCTCCCCAGGGGGAATAAAAAGACAAAAATATTACATTAAAATTACATATAGCTGAACACACTAAATATATATAGGGTGATAGATTTGTTGCACTGAAAAAAACTTGTAAAGAATTCGGAGAGTGCAAACTCCGCCAAGGCACCCCACCCCCAATGACAAATAGATGTAATTCTCTTCTGCCCTGAGCACCGACACACACACCAACCTCCACCGACCACCACCAAAATGTAATAATTTGTTCCTTGTGCCAGTATCACCATTTCCTTATAATTTCAGTCCATTTTTTTTTATTTAAATTGCAAACAGAAAAAAAACATAACTCTACTCTTCCTTGGGGAAGTAATAAACATATTATCAGGTAAGTAGCAGGCTCATTATTGCAAAGGTTACATTTATCTTCCACATCTGCTTCAAACAGGTGTTTCCATGTTTGTATGCCTGGTCAGCTGTTTTCTGACGTACTTCCGCTTTTATGACAACGTTGCTTTAAACATTCAGTTTTACACAAAATGCTTGTCATTTTAGTCTCTTGTTTTACGAATTAATGTTTAAAAAAATTTGTTATACAGTTTCTTGTAAGCAAATTATTTTTGGATTTCTATTCGACGTAAATTAAATGCGGACATGCGGAACCTTTTTTTTTCTCTCCCAGGCGGATGAAGTGACTTCCGGTGGACAGGGTACCAGCAGTAAACATGGCGGAGGAGCTACTGGAAACAGTGGACAGACTCCAGTCTCGGCTCCAGGAGAATCCGGAGCCCCGAAAGGTAACAGATCTACTGGTTGAAACCGGGTGGATTTGATTTGTACCCCCAAATGCTTCCCAAAATGCAACGTGTCGTCTGTGGAAGCCGAAAGGAACACGGACACGCAGTTCACCGAAAGTCGCAGTCGTTCTTTAAATGCTGCGTTCAGGGTTCGCTGTCGGCCTCCAGCTGCTCTCA
The DNA here is from genome assembly GCA_020466265.1 of Siphamia tubifer. Classification (NCBI taxonomy): domain Eukaryota; kingdom Metazoa; phylum Chordata; class Actinopteri; order Kurtiformes; family Apogonidae; genus Siphamia; species Siphamia tubifer. The sequence goes on from CM035793.1 coordinate 43,100,204, forward strand.
TAAAGAAACATAGCAAGCTAAAGTGCCAGAATTAACTCCTCAATTTTTGTTTCAATAGTTGTATTTGTGCATTGGTTGATTTAACAGAAGAGACGAGTTAAGCTCCAAATTGTAAGAACACTAAAGTGAACGCAAGCAGAATACTGCAAACTATTGTCCATGATCAATGAATTGAATTAACCATTCAATACAATAACGATCTATTCATTCAGTATATATTGTGGTGTATTAGGTGCAGTTTTTTTTTGTCATAATCCACCTTTATATCTTAGTAATAAAAATCGATACTTGTAATAACGATATTACTAAATAAGTAGGACATGTAAATTGTGATTATTTCCCGATTTATACGACAAGTACGTATACTGTTGTTGTTGTTATTATTATTATTATTATTATTATTATTATTATTACTATTATTAGTATTTGAATGATAAACGGGTGGAAAAACAAGTCACAATTAAGCTAACCTTGTGGACTAGATAAATTACACTTATTAAATGTGTAAGTTATGTTTCTGTTAATTAACCAACCGCGCCAACAACAGAATTAAGATAAATAATACTATATTCAATTTCTCAGACGTATTGTGGGTCTTAATATTTTCGGTCAATATTAAAATAAATACACATACAAGATGCGGACGAATTATATACTTTGACCGACATTTTTTGAGATCCCGTGAAGGCGTCATATGTAACGTCACAATAATAACGAAGCTTTAACTTGTTATAATTTACACAATTAACCAGCATCTTTGGTCTTAATAGCGCCGACAAGTGTAATGTAAGGACTTTAAGTAAGTATTGTGCAATTTATGGAATCAAAACACCAAATTTAGCATACATTACACGGGGCTAAAGTAGCTGTTAGCCGCTGAGCTAACCACCAGAAGACAATTAAAGGCCCAGTAAAGTGTTAAGTATTGCCTTCTGGTTACAACTCGGTGGTAAACCACTATTCTGCTCAGGAAAATGTCTGCAGAGAAAAACTAAATTTACACGCACGATTTGTTTAATGTGACAATAGCGAAGGGAAGGATTTGGTTGAGAGGAAATCACAAACCTGGACATTGTATTCCCGTGTTAAAAGATACGAATGGAAATCAACTCATAAAGACCCAAATATACACCAGTGTCCAAAAGCATCGACTGTTCTATAACTTTAAACCCACTAACCCTGTTGATACATGTAAATAATTGGTGTAAATTTCAATTTCTCATCTTTTCATGGTCATCGCATATGATCAACATATGATGGATGTTGGGAGGTTCTGTAGTTACCATGGAAACGTTGTTATCTTCTACAACATTGATTTACCAGTAAAAGCCATGGAATTGGATCAATAAGGATGGACACTCTAGGTTTATATTGAGTTCATTATAGATTTTGAATGATCCTCAAATGTAATCTCAGCATAATGATTAAAGTACACGATCGGTAAAATTAATATAGGAAAATAGCAGATTTTCACCAAAAAAACAAAAACAAAATGGATTAGATAAAATTATGATAAATGATGATAAATCACACCCTGGTTCGATTCCAACACCAGACCTTTCTGTGTGGAGTTTGCATTTTCTCCTCGTGTTTGTGTGGGTTTTCTCCGGGTCCTCCAGTTTCCTCCCACCATCCAAACACATGCACTGATAGGTTAATTTTTTAATCTAAATTGTCCATAGGTGTGAATGTGACAGTGATTGTATGTCTATATATGTTCAGCCCTGAGATGAACTAGAGACTCTTACATACTCCTTTGCCCATTGTAGCTGGATTAGGTCTCCACAGACCCCCGTGACCCTAGTGAGGATCAAAGGGGTTCAGATGATGATAAATCATTTAACAAAGGTTAAATATGGAGAAAAATTAATTTGGGAACTGACACGGAAGTCATATAGGGTCTTTATAGATTGAAGTAAATAATTTAAGCTTCAGTTATTTATTTACAGTGTGTTTGTCCATGATACCAATCGCCTCTATAAAGAACCTGACATAATATGTCTTTGTGTAAAGGGTTGATAAGAGCTGAATTGCCTTTTGTCAACTGTTAGTTCTATTATGCATTGTATTTTGCATTAGTTAACATATGTTTCAAAATCATTTTAGTTTAGAGGCCACATATAATCCAATATGATCAAGTGGGCCGGATTAATAATATTGATAATAATGATGGGTGGCTATGGCTCAGTTGGAAGAGCGGGTCAACCAGTAACTTAAGGGTTGGTGGTTCAAATCGTAGTCTGTCCATTGCATCCTTCAGCAAGACACTCCACCCTCCTCAGTCTGCCCCAGGAAAGCTACAATCATAGTTAACTACACCCAGAGTATGAATATAAGAGTGAATGAATTACACTGCTCTACATTTTTTTTTTTAGAAAGTATCTGCTTCAGACATTAAATCTGCAAAATCTTACATACTTTAATCAGATGGATCAGAAAACAAATGACTTTAGTGCTGGTTAACTTATGTTTTTAATATATATGATGGTGTGTTATTCCACATATATGCTGGTTCATGTACATGTATATAATGGATGAGTAAATATTCCACTACAAAAGAACCTGTAAAGTGAATGGATCATAATGTACAGACAGTGTTTGGAAGTAGCCAATATTCCTCTGGACTAAAACCTATTCTCTTGTTCATTCTAAGAATTTCACATTTTGACCCCAGACTTATCTTGGAAACTTGAACCAACCAGCATTTAAGACTTGAGTTTTCTTTATTTGTAACACACATGTGGGAACATTTCAGTAGTTTTTCTCCGGAAGCATTTTACTTGTAGACCAGTGTTATTCATTCACTCTCACATTCTCCCTCTGGTAGTGGTAAACTCCATCTGTATCCACAGTTGCCCTGGGGCAGACTGATGGAAGCGTGGCTGACAACTCATACCAAACAGCCCCTCCCACCACCACTGAACATTCATACACCAGTGTGAGTGGCACTGGAGGCAAATAAGGTGACGTGTCTCGCCCGAGGACACAACAGACTTACTAGGACAAAGTGGCCTTTGAACCACCAACCCTTTAGTTATCGGACGGATTTGAGCTGCCAACCCTACTACCCAAGCCAAATGTCAACCCAATAACCAATGAATAATGTTTTATAATGAATAACATAAAATCACATTATGTAAATATTTACGTCTAGAAACAATATTATGCATCAGCTTATCATTGTCACACCTGTGTTACAACATACAGATCACAATGGATTTACAAAGGCACAAAACATTTAGCGACAGGCATAATATTGTTAACATTGCACTTACACCTCTTAAAACACTTCATGTTGGTCATATTTTTTGAAGTTACACTTTTTATGGGAGTATAGTTTGTAACTGTAAAGACATTTTACTCAAAGAAAAAGAAAATGGATTTGTCATTATTTATAAATTGTTAAGACAGTATTTACTGGATTAGATCATACACCACAAGGCTGATTAACATTTTTTTTTTTCCCTAAAAGCCATTGACTCTCAATCACCAATATACGCCATAGTCATTAGCACATTTTATCCGTCTGGAAATGTAATTTTTGTTGCACTTTTATACAGTTTTTACTGACGCACTTTTAAATACTGTTATGTTTTGTGTGTTTGCTATGGTTATTGATGATGCGCATGGGTTGAGCATGTGGCGTTTCGTTATATTTTAATGTAATGACAATAACTCTTCTATGTATTAATTTATCTGACCCTCTTCAGATCACATTGGTCTGTATGAGGCCCCTGAACACATTTGGATCTTAGTATCTCAGTATAAGTGTTACATTTAACAGGTTCATCCTATGGGCCAGATTTGACCCTTTTGGAGGCCTGGAGTTGGCCCATGGGTCTTTAAAGTATTAAACATTTGAATGTGCTGGGATTATTTCAGTTACAGTATTTTGTCATTGTATTCATGCAGATTTTTGAAAAATTTTAGGGACAACACAGCGTTTAAATAATCACTATTTACTGTTTTTTAAATCTCAGCTTGTAAAGACCCTTAAAAGACTGGGAGAACTTCCAATGACGGTGGATATTCTTGTGGTAAGTGTTTGTTGATTGACGGTTTTTCTTCAAAAAGAAAATAATTTTGACAGTAACTGCAGTAGAAAATCTATAGCAGATGTTTTACTTTTGTAAGAGCATAAAGGCCTTACTCAGTTAATGATTTATGGCAGTAATCAGCCTGAACATGTCTCTTGACTGTTAATATCACCCACCTCAGATCAGCAATATGAAGCAACTTTAGATATGGAATAACTCTGAAGCTAACTGTCAGAATGTCAGTCATACTAGTGGTACATGTGTGTGCAAATCCAAGATGATGTAACGTATATGTTCGTTGTTGTTTAGGAAACTGGAGTTGGAAAGGCTGTGAATTCCTTTAGGAAACATGACATTGTGGGAGAAATGGCTAAAAGCCTTGTAGCCAAATGGAAGAAACTGGTTCCTCAGTCCACAGACAGGTATGTTCTTTATTGTGTGTGTGTGTGTGTGTGTGTACATTTCTATCATTATGGGGACATTGATATGTTTACACAATCACAGTATGGGGGCCTCTGACACTATGGAGACAAAAATTCAGGTCCCCATGAGCGTTAAATATAAATAAGGGTCCTGACCATTAAAATAGAATTGATGTGGCTCTATAAATACATGAACATTTGTTTTTCCAGAAGTCCCCATAAAGCATGGGAGAAACAGGTACGAAGCGAAACATGTATTTTTTAAAGGTTTGAAAATAAGTTTACTTTTTTGTTTTTTAAAATGTATTTATTTTTTATGTTTTTTTATTATTATTTCAAATATCTTATTATTTTATTTATTTTAATGCATTTCTTTTACCTTTGAAATTATTGGTTTTATTTATTACCTCCGCCAAGGAGGTGATGTTTTTGCCAAAGTTTGTCTGTGTGTTTGTCTGTTAGTTAGCAAGATAACTCAAAAAGTTATGGATGGATTTTGATGAAATCTTCAGGGTAGGTTGGTGATGGGAGATCATTGGTGATGATTAGATTTTGGTCTTGATTGGGGTGGGGTCTACCTTGGCGGAGGTCTGCACTATCAGTGCTTTTCTAGTTCAACCTGTTTTATTAATTTAAAAAAATAATTTTGTTATCAGATTTTTTTATTTTAATTTTATTTTACTGAAAAATATGTTTACTTCTTCTAATCAAGAGGCTTCTTTATTACAAACTTGGCCATCATGAGACATGTAAACGTGTGTGTGTGTGTGTGTGTGTGTGTGTGCGTATAATGTAAATTGCAATGTCAGTGTTACAGAGGTATTTGTCCATCCCATGCTGTTTTTATTTGGCTGGGGTTTTTTATTTGTTTATTCTTGGGTTGTCAAAATTAATACACATGCAGATTAACCCATCATTAGAATAATCTGATTAATATGTTAACAAATGTAATGTCAGAAAATCTTCCTTGGTGACAGTTAAACTAATAAATATTGGAAAATGTCCACCTTCTCTTTCTTCCCCTCTTCTTCTTCTTTTTATTTTTTCTCTTCTTTTTGTATATTTTTTATTTTCTCCTTCCCCCTTTTTTCTACTTTTTTTATTTTTCACTGCTTTCTTTAGTTTTTTTCCTTTTTTCCTTCTTTCTTTTCCCCCTTTTTTGTTACTCCCCACTTTTGTCTTTTATCCTTCTTTTCTTTTCTCTTTGTTTTCTCTTGTCCTTTTTCCTACATTTTTGTTTTCTCTCCCCTTTTCTTTTTCCCTCTTCTTTTTGTCTCTTTTTTCCTTTTTTTTCTTTTTCTTCTTTTTTCTTTTTCTCCTTCTACCTTTTTTCTTCTTTTTCTCTCTTTTTCCCTTTTTTTCTTCTGTTCTTCCCTCCTTTTTTTCTTTTCTCTTCCAAACCCCTTTTTCTTTCCTTTTTTCCCTCAGTTTTCTCCCTTTTGTTTTCTCTTCCCCCTTTTCTCTTCTTTTTTTCTTCTTTTTCCCTTCACCTGTCAGTAAAACATGTCAAGGAAAAAAAAAGAACATATGCCATATGTCTTGCCAACTTTTCAAATCAAAATAAAATGTTTTTTTGTCGTCACAGACCCAACAGTCACACCAAAGAGGCGTCGCGGTCACAAACACACTCTCAAGGACTGGAGGTGAGTCGAGGAAGCAGCCACAAGCGTCACCGCGAACCTTCACCCGAGGACGAGCCGCTGTATGAGGAAGAGGAGGAGGAGGAGGAGGAGGAGGAAGAGGAGAGGAGATACCACACCAACTACTCCCCCTCCCCTCCTCAACACGAGCAGTACAGCCCTGTGCACGGGGGAGGATACCAGTCTGAGGAGTACGAGAGTCCGGAGCCCAGCCCTCCCCCTCCTCCTCCCCCTCCCCCCCCCCGAAAAGAAGCTCACCACGCTAAGCCTAACAAAGAGCCCCGCAAAAACCATCACCACGGAAACCACAGCGAGCGAAACAGGGACAGGGATGAGACACAGCGGCAATCTAGTGACAGAGGAGGACGAGGATCCGGGAAGGACGGCGGTGACGTAAAGAAAGCCAGCGCCGACCGAGCACGGCAGCAGAGTCCGGTTCAGAAAGCCGCCAAACACAGTAGGAAATCCAACACGCATGACGGCAAAAGAGAAGACAAGAAGAAAGGAGATGATGGTGAGTGTGTGTTTGAAAAATACATCACGTCAACATGTACGTCATCACAAAAATCATCCAAATCACAAAAGCATCACAGAAACAAAGGACAAGAAATAATACTAATAATAATAATAATACTTGTTATTCATACGGCACCTTTCAGGACACTCAAGGTCACCATATAGAGTTGTGGTATTTTCCACTGGGCAACTCGTAGAACATTTTGATACATGAGTTGCCAAGTTGAGACGACCTTCAACCTGTTAAACATGTGGTTATCATTCAAGTAGTAAAAGACACTTGAATGATAAGTGGAGTACACTACTGAAGTGTTTTTTACTTGTAGAAGTGGGTAGTTTTTTTTGGTGTTTTTTGGTGTTATTCACAGTGGTGCAGTGGTTAGCACTCACGCCTCACAGACAGAGGGACCCTGGTTCGAATCCCACACCAGACCTTTCTGTGTGGAGTTTACATGTTCTCCCCATGTGCGCATGGGTTTTCTCCAGGTACTCCAGTTTCCTCCCACCATCCAAACACATGCACTGATAGGTTAACTGGTTAATCTAAATTGTCCATAGGTGTGAATGTGACAGTGATTGTTTGTCTATATATGTTCAGCCCTGAGATGAACTGGAGACTCATACAGGGTGTACCCCGCCTTCACCCATTGGAGCTGGATTAAACCCCCAGTGACCCCCGTGATCCTAGTGAGGATAAAGCGGGTTCAGATGACAAGACGAGACCTATGTCCTTTAAAAATACGTTGTAATGGTTTGTTTTTTACCCATCCAGAGCAGAAGCTATTGATCTGGTCCACTATCTTTTTATTTGCCCACAACAACAAAAGGTTGTGAACACAACACGCTGGTCAATACCACTTCCCAACTGGAAAATATCTACTTCCCAGAGCACATGAATGGCACATAAAATAAGCACATACATAAAACCCATGGGTACATAAAATAGCATATTTGAGATTTCACACACACACACACACACACACACACAAGCGTCTTTCTTTCAGTAGGTCAGGGCAGTCCGCTGTTTGCAGAAGTGGAAGTGAATCCTAGTACTAGGTTTCACTTTTATGTCCATAATCAGCAGTCCACCCTGACCAAGACCGACCTATTTGTCCCTTGTGCTAGTATCAACATTTCCTGGAAATTTCAGCCAAATCTGTGTATAACTTTTTGAGTTAACAATTTCTATAGCACTTTTCAAGGTACCTAAAACACTTTACATTATTGATCCATTATTCATTCACTCTCACATGCTCCCTATGGTGGTGGCAAACTACATTTGTAGCCACAGTTGCTGACAGAAGCGTGGATCACAATTAATACCAGTCCATTCAAACATTCACACACATTCATACACCAGTGTGAGTGACACTGGAGGCAAAGGAGGGTGAAGTGTCTTGCCCAAGGACACAACTGACTGACTTGGAACAGAGCAGGATTCAAACCGCCAACCCTTGGATGAGCCCCTCTACCAATTGAACCATTAATCTTGGAGTTATCTTGCTAACATGCAGACAGATAAACAAAGGCAAAAACATAACTCTGCCGTTCCTTGATGGAGTAATAAATCATTCTGTATTTAAATCCATAATGAAAACATAGACATTAATGCAGTTTTGTTTTCCACCAATTGTGAGATTTTCTATTTCAGTAAACCGTTAATGTGATGAATATCTCCTTTCTGTCTTATTGACCTGAATCTGTAAATGTAACCACAACCATGAAAAACATCCTGTAACAGATGAATATCAGACTGAGCAACTGTGTGCAGGAATGAACTTCTGATGTACAACAAAGATTTCAACAGGAAATGACAAAAAAAAGGAGCAAACACGTGACTTAAGGATGACTATCACGATGTCATCCTGTCGTCTCTGACACTTTACATTATCCCAACTATTACATGTAGTGGGTGTGTATTGGCAAGAAGAGATCCAAATCACAATACTAGCACATGATACAGTTCAGACTTTCAAAATGAACGTGGATCTGATTAAGAATTTTAACGCAATTCATTGGAACAGTTGTTTTGTTTCAACTTGTTTTGATGAAACTGTTTAAAGTGTTGAACAAACATGAACATTGCATATATATTCATATTTTTGAGCTTGTTTTGGATATTTTATCTTATTTTTAGGTGATTTTTTTTCTGTGTTTTTGAATTTTTTTCTCACATTTTTATTAGTTAATGTTTTTTTTGGGTGAATTTTATTGGGTTCTTTTGTCATTTGTTTTCTGATTCATCTGATTAAAGTATGTAAGATTAAACACATTTAAGAAGACAGTTGTCGAGCAGTGTTACATGTTTACTTTTGCTTGTGTTGCCAGGGCGACCACGGGCTGTGAAAGACTCACCACCCAAAGAGGATGAAGATTACTTTGAAGCTCCCACCATGTCCTTCGAATCCTTCCTCACTTATGACGCACCGACATCTGTCAAAAAGAAAAAGAAACCGCCGTCGTCTTCATCCTCGTCATCACACAGTCGGCCGTCTCACTCTTCCTCGTCATCGTCATCCTCCCATCATACCCGACCCCCGGCATCTGCGACCTCCTCCTCCTCCTCCTCTTCTTCCAAAGCCAATAAAGCTAATGGGACCAAGAGGTCGAGTTCCAGTTCAGCTTCAGCACCAGCTCCTGAAAAACGCAAGCGAGTAAGAAAAGTCTATATTGTCTCTTGTGATTCTCTAAAGCAGGGGTCCCAAACATGGATTTGGGTCAAATTAATAGTAAATAGACAGTGGTAGAAAAGGGGCATACATTATTATTATTATTATTATTATTATTATTATTATTATTATTATTATTATTATTATTATTATTATTATTATTATTATTATTATTATTATTATTATTATTATTATTATTATTATTATTATTATTATTATTATTATTATTATGAAGGAAAGGCTTTGTGTAAATAGTTGTTTGATGACTCTACTTTTTTCAACATTAGCAGGTGGTTGAGGCAGTTCCGACTCTTCCTGAAATTCCTCTACCAGCCATTCAGCCCAATTACAGACCCCTGCCCTCCATTGAGGTCACACCACTGTCTCCTCAGAGACGGAAAGGTAAAGCAAAGCACTAAATATTCAAGTGATTATTGAACTCTTGAGTGAATATGATCTTCTTCAGGATCTTTAATGTACCTATATATCTCCCTCCCTCTGTCGACTTCATTTTGAATAACACTGCTCTACAATTTTTTTAATAAAGTATCTGCTTCACACATTAAACGTGCTGAATCTTATGAGCTTCAGATGAATCAGAAAACAGATGACTTTAGTGGTGGTTAGCTCATGTTTTTAACATATATGATGGTGTTATTCCACATATGTGACCCACCATCACGAAACCAGGCATAAGTGTGTGGAAATCCAAACAGAGTTATGTGTGTATCTTGGTAGAGTGGAAACTAAGGTTTAAGATGGTGAAAAAATTATGTTTCTATCACAAGTAGAACCAAAGTTATGGTCATTTTAATATCCACATTTGGACATATTTTACAATTTGCATATTTTTAGATATTGTCCGTTAAAGTTTTGGACTGTTTTGGGGTAGGAAGTCCTTAGCAACGCATAATAATTTGTATCCGATTGACACAAATTGTTGACAGATGTTAAAGGACACTCTGATGGACATGTCACAGAAGTTTTATATATTATAATAATAGGACAGAAGTGTGACGTATTATAATCATTTGGCTTACACCATTGGACAGAACATTCAATATAAGCTTTTACCTCGTACCAAACACTTGGGTGTTTACCCACGGAACGGAGATCGTTTTGTTCGGCGAAAAGAGGTGGAAGTCGTCTTTGTCTTTGCTCAGCAATACCTGAACTTTTGTCGCCGCTTAAATAATTGACTCAATAAACACCTTTATTGATTGGATTTCAATGTAATGACCACAGGAACTGAACATAGAGGTGTTAAGGTACCGTTTTTTGATAAGGTGTAAACACAAATAAGAAATCGCCTTCCAGCCTAAATTTGGCTGTAGCTCTGAACGGCTCAGCGCGACTTATGCCTGGTTTCGTGGTGAGCAGTCACATATATGCTGGTTTACATGTATATAATGGATTAGTAAATATTCCACTAGAAAGAACCTGTAAAATAAATGGATCATAATGTGCAGACAGTGTTTTGAAGTAGCCAATATTCCTCTGGACTAAAACCTATTCTCTTGTTCATTCTAAGAATTTCACATATTGACACCAGACTTATCTTGGAAACTTTAGCCAACCAGCATTTAAGATTTGAGTTTTCTTTATCACTAATACACATGTGGGAACATTTCATTAGTTTTATTCCGGAAGCATTTGACTTGTAGACCAGTGTGATCAAACTCTGGGTGAATATGATTTTCTTCTGAATCATGAATCTAACCTTGACTTCACCTCAAATTATTCTATACAATCTGAGCTGGCTCTTCTTGTCCATATTGTCATGTTTCTAACTTTCTTGAACTCAGTTCCTGTCTGCAACGATGAGGAGGATGCTGGCTTCACAGGGAAACGCTTCAACTCCAAAATGGTGGTTTATTCAGGATCAAAAACCGCTTACTTACCCAAGATGATGACCTTGTACGAGCAGTGCATCCGTGTCCTGCAGAACAACATAGACTGTGAGTAAAGATACAGAACACACACAACAACAGCACCGTTACCTGCTGCTCTTCTGACTCATGTTTTCATGTCTTTTTTTATTCAGAATTTTTTATTCAGAATAAAATAATTCAGAATTGAAGCAACTTCTTTCATGTTTTCATTTTTATTGTTTTATTTGACCTTTATTTAATCAGGAAATATCCCAGTGAGATTAAAAACCTCCTTTACAACAGTGTCCTGGCCAAAATAGGCATCAGTAAAACAACACACAGTTACAGAAATAAACAGTTAAAATACATACAACACACATTTGACCATAAACTTATTAAAATCAAACAAAAACAAAACATTTAAGCAAACATGTAAATGTTAATGTTTAATAAAGATTTCCATGGGAAACATGTTTATTCTGCTTTATAGAGAGGTTTACAGAGGGTTCTGATTGGATAGAACATCAGCCTTTAATCTGGATGTCTGCCTGAAGAAAACAATCACTTTCACTTCCTGTTTCTTTTTGTTTCAACTAGTAACATGGAAAACCAGATACTGTGTGTGATTTATTTTTTTCATTTATTTTTGTAATAATTATGAAGCAGGAGCTCGACCGAATCAACACACTAATCAATTTTGATCATTTGAAGAAGAGAAGGGTGTTAGAGAACCAAAGATGGCAGCAGAAAAGTTGACTTGCTTTGGGTAGAATATGTTCTCACAACAATCCCAGCATCAGTGTTGCACGGGTTGATGTATAAACGACCCGCAACCAACCGTTTTTTTTTTAACTAACCCGCTCACAACTCGGACCCCGAGAAATATATTTGAAAAGGACATATTTTTCGACCTGCTTCTCCACCTGCATTTTTAAAAAGTAGTCAATGGTCTTTATGAATGTCACATGACCTTACTCACATGCCTGCATTAAGTTAATATGTTGAGAAAATATGTTTGTCCTGATTCATCATTCAAAAGTTATCAACGCTAACGCAGCATCTGAACCAGGGGTCGACCACCTGTAACACCCATTTGAACACGGTTTCCACGGAAAAGAAAACACTGGGAGGCACAAATACTTTTTGACATCTAAAATGAAAAAAAAAAAAAATACTAAACGCATTTATTAAAATGAAAGGGAAAATTATTTTACTTTGAGAATCTCAGTGAATGTGTCTCAAATTGTACTTTTTTGTTTGTATGTTTCCAGAGCTTCCACTTTCCCAACTTTATTTTGTCTCTTGTTCCCTCCATACCGTAGAATACTGACGACGTTGTACGACACCTTCACAGAAATTCAGTCAATAAAGCGCATGTATTAATAATAGAAAATTGGACCTAATATTTAAATTACAATGATTTACCAGGTTATTTTAATGTTAATCACAAACGACCCGACCAACCCTAACCCGAATATCATTAAAAATATTTTGGAATGATCTGCATCTGCGGGTCAGTGCGGGTGACCACATGCGCTCGCTCACTTTGGGTCAGTCTGCACGTCACTGATGTGCATCATTACGACAGGACAAGACAAGGAGCCTGTGCAGAATGAGGAGAATACATTGTTTCCATGTCCAAGGGATTATTTAATTAATAATTAAAACTTGAATAAACCAGTCACTTGGTTTTGAATTAAGTTGAATTCAGTCTAGTAATTTTCTACAGGAATGAGGTGTTTGCATGGTCATCTTAAAGAGGAATTAACCTTTATTCTGAATTAAACAGGAATAAAAACTTCTGTAAACAAGTTGATTGTGACTCTTCTCTTCCAGCCATCGCTGAGGTGGGAGGTGTACCCTTCGAGATTCTGGAACCTGTTTTGGAGCGTTGTACACCAGAGCAGTTGTACCGCATTGAGCAGAGCAACCAGGTACGCATGAGATTACTACTACTACAACTACTACTACTACTACTACTACTACTACTACAACTACTATTACTACTACTACTACTATTACTACTACAACTACTACTGGTACTGCTACTACAACTACTACAACTACTACTGCTGCTACTACTACTACTACTACTACTACAACTACTATTACTACTACAACTACTACTGGTACTGCTACTACAACTACTACAACTACTACTGCTGCTACTACTACTACTACTACTACTACAACTACTATTACTACTACAACTACTACTGCTACTGCTACTACTACTACTACTACTACTACTACTACTACTGCTACTGCTACCGCTACTGCTACTGCTACTGCTACTACTACTACTACTGCTACTACTACTACTACTCTACTACTACTGCTACTGCTACTACTACTACTACTACTACTGCTACTACTGCTACTACTGCTACTACTACTACTACTACTACTACAACTACTACTATAACTACTACTACTACAACTACTACTACTACTACTACACTATACTACTACAACTACTACTACGACTACAACTACTACTACTACTACTACGACTAATATATAGATTTAGCCAAAACCATAGCCATATCAAGGTCTATTATGTCTGTTGATAATTATATCCTGGAATGGAGTTTTAGAGATATTATGTTTTTGGTCTGACTGTCGCCGCTGGATAAATCCTTCATGTGAACACGATAACTTGCAAAATATTTGGTTTAGAAAATCCATGTTTTCTATATCGGTGAATATCACGGAGAGGAAGAATTGATAAGGTTATGGATGATTGGCCGCAAGGAGGCACTCAAAAGTTTAAAGTCATTGAACACCCTTTTGTTCATATCTCTGCTTCTATGAGCTCTTTGCACAGCTCCACTACTTCCACTACTTCCTGAAGTTAATGCAGCTTCTTTGTTTCCTGTGTTACAAACAAAACAAACAAACACATTAATCCAGGTGTGTCTGACCATCGACTGAGGCCCCACCTCTGATCTAGTTAGATAAAGCTAAACTACAGATCATTTGCTCCATGTCATTATTTTATATATATATAAAATATATATATGCAATTATTTTATATTATGCTGATTATCCATCCATCCGTCCTCTTCTTTCAGTGGTTCACAGAGGAATCAGACGAGCTGTGGATGCGTCACTGCCACCGGGACTTTAAACGAGAATCCCCTCAAGAGTACGAGTCGTGGAGGGAGATGTACCTGAGGCTGCACGACGAGCGCGAAGAGCGTCTGAAGATGCTCACCCAGAACATTACATCTGCACACGCCAACAAACCCAAAGGTACAGAGTGCTTTTGCAGCCGTAGATGGTGCTTAACGAACGCTCAGTGGCTTCACACCACACCTGGAGAAAACAAATGATTGCATTTGTCCGACTCGAACTGAGAACTGAATTTCCATTTATGGGTTTATTTAGTTTTTGCTTGTCTTGTTTTGACCCCCCAAAAAAACAACTGTTAATTAGTTTAATCTAGTTTACAGTTATCCATAAGCAGGAGGTGCACTGCAAAAATCTTAGACATTGGCAGGTTTTTTATTTAATTTTTTTTTTCACCTACACATGTTTTTCTCATCTTGTCCTGTATTGTCAGTGATGTAATATTTTCCTTGTCTTTCTTCTGGTAGGGCGGACGGTGAAGATGGCGTATGTGAATTCTGCTGCTAAACCTCCGCGTGACGTTCGCCGCCGGCAGGAGAAGTTCGGTACAACGAGTGGTTTATCCACCTCGGCCTCTTTGGCAGCTGCAGCTCCTATCAAGTGAGGACCAAGGGACACACACTACATTTACACAGACAGACAGACAGACAGACAGACAGACAGACAGACAGACAGACAGACAGAAAAATGTGGATGTTTTTGTAGTTTCAAAGAGCTTTTGAATAGGGTTTGGATTTTTCATCCCTTTTTTGCGTGAGTTTATTTTTGGCGAACTTAGTGGATTTTCATTTCATCTTATTTTTAAACATTTATATTTTTAAACATTTTGGTGTTTAATGTCTTCAGACCCAGGAAACCACAAGTTTTGACCTTTTTGGATGCAGTACAATGCAGTAAAATTTTCAGATGCATTTTTTTTAATGTAATGTTCTATGCAGTGGACAACATTTATAATTTTTTTTCATCAATAAAGTTGTGAAAGTCTTATACGCAGGTTCTGAGGAGGTTAAATTCATTATATTTTATTCTTTGTGCATTCTTTATTCATTTTGTTTGTTATTTTGCAGATTTTTTAATTTGTTTTTGTTACCCTATCTACACTGTCTTTTGAATGGCAGGGTTTTCTATCTATCTATCTATCTATCTATCTATCTATCTATCTATCTATCTATCTATCTATCTATCTATCTATCTATCTATCTATCTATCTATCTATCTATCTATCTATCTATCTATCTATCTATCTATCTATCTATCTATCTATCTATCTATCTATCTATCTATCTATCTATCTATCTATCTATCTATCTATCTATCTATCTATCTATCTATCTATCTATCTATCTATCTATCTATCTATCTATCTATCTATCTATCTATCTATCTATCTATCTATCTTCAACATGTTTATTCAACACCTTTGACATTTTCAACAAAACAACTGTAAACAATTCTTCTATTTAATTGCATTAAAACGTTGAATCACATTAATTATATAATCTTAATAAAGTCCATTCATTACTTGTGCATCAGGTTGTGAGGCATTAATGCTCATTTCTCCTCTTCCTGTTTCTCAGAATAAGGCCAGTTAACCCAGATTACTCTGAATCCAGCCGTTCCTCCTTTTCCTCCCAAAATCCTTCTACCAGTTCATCCCGCCCCCCAGCACCAAGTGGAGGAGGAGGAGCAGGAGCAGGAGGAGGAGGAGGAGGAGGAGGATCTGCAGCTGCAGCAGCAGCACGGGACAAGCCACAAGTCAAAAGTAAGAAAGAGTAATATTCATCTGTGTGTAGATTTTATTGAACTGAAATGAAGTAGATTATATTTACAACTTTTTCAATAAGAACAAAATATAATAAAATATATTTTTTACAGATAGGTTTCAGGGTGGTTTTATTAAATTCTGATACGTAGAATTTAAATGTGATATGTTTTAAGATTCAACATGTGGATTTTTTTTTGTAAAAATCAGTTCAGTTTTCACAATTCTATAATTTAATACATATCTACTAAAATACAGTAATAAGTGTAAACAAACAGAATGGAATGCAATATTAGTTGATCAATATTTCATTTTGGTGGATCTTCTATGGCTGTGGAAGTACTGAAAACAAGCAAAGAACAAATCAGATATTTTTGATTGAATTAGGCCAAAAAAAAAATTAAAAAAAATCTTGAATTAAACACAAAAAAAAAATCTTGAATTAAGCAATAAATAAATAAATCTGCAAATTGAACCTAATAGCAGTCGCCTCCCAATTTCTTACATTTGTGGGAAGTTAGTACAGTGTTGGAAGCTTAAGATTTTTTTCCCATCTCACAAATGTAATAAATTGGGAGGTAACTGCTGTTACATTTGTGGGATTATTACATTATTACACCGAAGCAATGCTTTTTTAACACACCCTGTACATGTTTTACCACATTATACTCACATTCCTTCATAACAATATATTATTATTATTATTATTATTATTATTATTATTATTATTATTATTATTATTATTATTATTATTATTATTATTATTATTATTATTATTATTATTATTATTATTATTATTATCAATTAAATACATTCATGACTTATTAATGAGACAAATAAATCATTAAATTAGTCACACAATTTTACATTTTAAAGATTTGTCAAGTCAAGAAAACTTTATTTATCCCATGTGGACAATTTAGTTTACAGTTCACTACATGTACCACAAACACATTTCATACACACACACACACACACACACACACTCGCTCTTTTGGAACTTTGACACAGTACTTATTAACTTAAATTCCACATTTTCTCCAAATCTTACCCATATAGAGCTAAAAAAAAAAAGCATTTTTTAAAATGTCATCAAATTCTGGTTCAGATAAATATGTCGCATCATATGTCAAAAATATTTGTTGTACAGTATAATCTTTAATCTAACCTGGATGTCCTTCCTTTTCTTGTGTCTTTCTGCAGAAATCGCTCCTATGATGGCCAAAACTATCAAAGCGTTCAAGAACAGATTCTCCCGCCGATAGTGTGCGAGGGACTAAATGAATTTTATGAATTCCAACAACTGTTTCTAATTTATTCTGTTTTACTGGAGACCCCTGACTTCTGCACACACACAGAAAAACCATTGCTTTTGTCCACTGATGACAGATGTCAACCACTTGGGTGGAAATGGATTTTGTTCTGTTTAATTTAAGTGGTATCAACGGTTTTGGGGAAAGTACTGAAGTATTAAAATCACTTATAAAAGGAGCCGACATCTGATTTGGCAACTGATGTTCGCATGAGCCAAAAGAATCTTTCATACCACAAGCTCATAGTATTTTTAGATTTATTTTCCAGCAAACATTTCTTTTTAACTCATTGGTTATTTTTCAATATAACCAAATGATACACTACACATGAATAATGTTGCACACAGTCCTGTTATCTTTTATTTACACACATGATGCATGTCTGTCGCAACATCCGAACTCTAACCCACAGATCATCGGGCCAGTAAAGTACTTTTCAGAAATACATGGGTACATTTTACTATTTTGGGGCATAAAAAAAGTCATGGAACTACATGAAAACACACTGTAGAGTTTATCTTTTGACTTTTCTGTGCTTCAGGAATTTTTTTTTTTTTTTTTTTTTTTTTTTTTTTTTGCTGTTGAATGTGTGTGTGTGTGTGTGTGTGTGCCCCTGTTATATTTGCTTCACTGTGACAAAAAGCTTGAGTGAGGTCAGATGGAAATCCAAGACGAGACGAAAGACAAGGAAAAAAAAAGTTGCGTAGATTAATTCTACAATGAAATGAGATGTATTTATTTTCACTGGGACCTGTCACCCCACAACTTGGGCCCTAAATGGAGTAGGTCAAAAAATGTAGTTTTATTAGATTTTAACAAATGTTCTATCGTAATTTTTATTAAAATTGACTTTTTGCCCTGAAATGTGTCTGAGCATAATTCTTTGTCAAAAATGTTTCTACTGGAAAAGTGAAATGGTATTGGACACAAAACATGATCCTTCTTGATTACATTATTTTAGACTTTCCCTGTGACCCCGTAGAAAATAAAGTGGGTTCAGAAGGTGGATAGATGGATGGATTAGCCTTTATTTATCCCATGTATTCAGTTCGCACATGCATATTAGGTTAAAGTGTATATATATATATATATATATATATATATATATATATATATATATATATATATATACATATATATACATATATATATATATATATATATATATATATATATATATATATATATATATACATATATATTTATATTAATAAAGGGAACATTTATAAATATAAATTTACATGATATGCAAAAAACTAATTACATGGTGAATACTGTTGCACAGAACTAAAAAATAAAGAAATAAAATATTATGCTTTTCAACACAATCTTTACAAAATCATTGAATATATCTGGTGATAATTATAAACAATTCTAATTCTGTAAAATGATGTTTTACGACAGTCCCAGACGTTTTTTGGTAAAAGGTGAGAACCAATCAGCACTCTTGTTTGGCGTTTTACGTCTTCATATTAGTGAAATGGACGTAGTGGTGTGCACCATCCTGTTGTCTGGTTAACTTTTCCCTTCAAAATAAAACGACAATAGCCGCTTTAGTGTCAAAAGAAAATAAAAATGCAAAATTACTTTCACGTCATTGTGTTTAAATGCAACCCTCTATACTTACATTGTTTAAAAAAATAGAAATACATGTAAAATAAAATATCCGGAACGAATAATAATGAAAACAGAAAAGCTTTTGTTCCACAAAAGATGTAATATGTTTGTGCCAGGTTTTATCAAAAATGTTCATCTCTATCCACAGTCTCTGGACAGGTTGATGTAAATAAATAAATAAAAATGGCGTTCAGACCAATAACATATGTCCCCTTCTTGTGATGGGTGGGTGGGTAATCTACTAATGCTTTAATATTGATATATGTGATGATATATGTGATGATGTGCTATATCTGGAAATATTTAATTTAAAAAATGCAAGTCATAAAAACTAATTTAAAAAATTATAAATTAAGCAAGTGATACACGATGTCGTAGGGGTATTAAGCATATGGTCGCTGGACCAAAACTGGCCCTCAAAAGGGTCTAATCTAATCTGTGGGATCCATTTGTGAAATTGTGTAAAATAGCAGTTAAGGATGTCAAAGTAATTTCAGTCCAGGGGCCACACACAGAGAGAGACCAGTTTGATCTCATCACTAAAGTACTACCATAATAAAGTATAAATAATGGCAATTGAAAAAAAAGTACAATTACATTGTGAAAATGTTTATATCTACACGCTAACCTTTATAAAATGTAAAAACATAGAACATTAATGAATAAGATGAAATAAATGCAAGATGAAATAAATGCAACCTTAACAATATTTCATGTCTTTGTAGATCCACTGAGATGTCTAAGTTATAATGAATATGTATAAATGATAAACTGAGACATAATATTATTGAAACTGCACTTATTTTGTCAGGTTTTTCATGTTATTTTTAAGAATAGTTTGTAGATTTTCATTGTGTGATAAAAAATTTTCTCCACTCTAAAGAATTTAAATTTTTTTAATTTCATTTAATTATAGGTTATTGTGTTTTTTCAACGAAAATGACTTTAACACCAAAGTTTGGTTTCACTTACAAAAATATATATTTCCAAAATGTTTTCTTTTTAAAGTCTTACTGGGAAACTTTGAAATTCTTGTCATAGTCAGTAATCCAAATTTATCAGATAATGAAAAATATATAATTAATCTATTCATTATTTAAGCAAATATGTTTATACTCAAATTGATTTGCCAAGAAACTATACACTCCTTATACATATTTCGAATAGCAGATCTAAAATAATTGGAGCAACATTGAACATTTGAAAAGAAATTCAATAAATGAAGAAAAACTATTAAACCATGTGACTTTAAATTTGTAAAATATCCCTGTGGTTTTATTATTTTCTTTTTGTTTAGCTTTTGTTCTTGTCTCACCTTTCATAATTTTGACTTAAATTGTGTCAACCAAATGTATCGTTTTTGTCACGTTTTATTAAGACTGCATGTTAAGAATTGTTACACCTGAGTAAATCCTGAACTCGTTTTATTGTGAAAATCTCGAACCGGAAGTGCATCAGTAGTTTCTGTAGCTTCTGTATGAAGTGAAACTTGCTGAGCTCATTTCACTTTAAATACAACCAGACCAGCAGCAGCAGTTTCCACCTCAAAGCCTACCTGTGGTCTGAGCACTAAAGCTGCCTTTATATCCACGATGTCCGGACACGGTCACGGCCATGGACACGGCTGCGGGTGCGAGGGGGAGCACGAGCCCGCGGAGAGGGGCCTGGAGTACGGACTGTACCGGCGGATCGACCTGGACAAGCTCCAGTGTCTAAACGAGAGCCGGGACGGGGACGGGAGGCTGGTGTTCAAGCCCTGGGACCAGAGGACCGACCGGGAGAAGGTAACGGAGACTCGGGGGGGGGGTCTACATGGTGACTTGATGGTGCGCGTGGAGGCTCACAGTGGAGCTGCGTCACTATGGTTACAAAGTAGAAACCCTCCAAACTAATAAAGATGATTGTTTAAAACTCTTTTAGAAGGGGTTATCAGCGACCCCCTACCCCATGTCAGGGTATGTGGTCCGAAAAAAGTAGATTTTGCTCCAATTTATTTTATTTTCTTAAAAACTGTTGTAAACCATGTCAAATGCAAATGTCAGGTATTGTATTAACGATTTTTGCCCCCACCCTTCCACACATATTGGGGGAGTTTTTCACCACTGAGGGAAAAAACCTTTTGGGCATTTTTTTCCTTAAAACAATGCAAATAATTTCAAATGCATCATATAGTGTATGTGGTATTTTCAACAGTTTAAAGTCGTTTTTGACACCCCCATTTCCCCCCTTTGTAAAAAAAATAAAAATAAAATAAATAATAATAATAATAAAAATTGTCCAATTTTATATACATTTTTTTTAATTTTCATTAAAAAACTGAAATGCACCATATAGTAATATGTGGGCATTTAGGACTGTTTAATTTTTAATTTTTAATTTTTTGAGGGGGGGGTTATGTATGGCCTAGCAAGGCCACACATACACACACAATTCAATTCCAATTATTTACTTAGAAAATGTTCTAAATCATCCCAAAAACATCAGTGATATGTGAGGACTGCAGTCAAGGGGCCACAAAGTTGGGGCCTCATGAAAAAGTATTATTTTTTGCCCCAACATTTAAATGCTGCATATCCTGAAAGAGAGTCCACGGGCCAAAACTGCTTTAAAAGAAGTGTCACTGCAATATTGACAGTTATGGGTGTCAAAAGTCCAAAATATTTTATTTCAGGGCCCACATACAGACCATTTTCATCTCAAGTGGATCGAACCAATAAAATACTAATGAAAAAAAATAATAACGGGTTAGATTTCTACAGAGCTTTTCACGGCACCCAAAATGCTTTATATTATTTAGCAGTTATTCATTCACTCTCACATCCTCTCTCTAATAGTGGTGAACTATGTTTGTAGACACAGTTGCTCTGGGTCCAAACGGCCCCTCCCACCACCACTGAACATTCATACCCATTCATACACATTCATACACATTCATACCCATTCATACACATTCATACACCAGTGTAAATCACACTGAAGGTAAAAGAAGGTCTGTCATCACATAGACCTTAGATCAACCTGGTTGTGATGTTTATAATGTGTCTGTTTTGGAGGAGGTTGTATAAATGTATTTGCACTAATATAAACATTAAAAATTAAAAGATGATAAAAGATAATATTATGCCATAACCTATTCTCATTGCTCAGGTTTAAGGTTTCTAAACTGTACAAACCAAGAATGCTCATATTGTTTTAATAAGGAAGGCGTTTTCTTGCTCTTTGTTTTTGTAGTTTGTGGAAAGTGACGCCGATGAAGAGCTGCTGTTCAATGTGCCGTAAGTCTCAAAGTAATCATCATCATCATCATCATAATATTTTTGTTTTTATTTTACTCACCCAAGGTCACCTTACAGACAATAAAAAGCATGAAATAACAACAACAAACATAACTTTATCCTTGAACAAAGTATTTGGTCTGACCACTGCTGCTGGCTTGGCCGCCGCCGCATGTCCTTCATGTTAACGCGATAACTTGAAAAATATTCGGTTAAGAAATGTCATGTTTTCCATATTAAGGGATATTGTGAGGAGGAAGAACTGACTTGATTTTGGATGATTGAAATGATTGGATGATGAAATAAAAACAAACAAACAAAGCTAAAAACTGTAGTAGAACTTGGGGGTTGAAACTGTGAAAGTTGAGTGTGCGTGCTTTTTAAATGAGTTATTATTATTATTATTATTATTATTATTATTATTATTAATAACTCATCCGGGGATTAGCTATTACCGTCGCTCTTCGTCCGTCTGTCTGTCATCGTCATCGTCCACAATTTCCTAAAATCGCGTCTCCTCCCTCATTTCTTAACAGATTTAAATTCTGATTGATACATTTTGTGCCCAGTGTTTAGAGATCTAAACACTGGGCACAAAATGTATCACTGTGTTTGGAAAAATAAACAAAGTTGTAAACAAATTGTTTACAAAGGCACATTTTGACAGTCTGTCACTAAAATCACTACTCTTCCCTCAGTTCTCAACAGATTGCATTTACGATTTATTCACCGAGTTCACTTTCAATCAAGATCAATTAAAGTAATTGTCCCCAATATTAGTTTCCACCAACAACCTCCTGCATAGCATTTAACAGCTGTAATCACAGTAATATTTCATTACCCAGTTACTTTTGTTCAGTCACATGTTACACCAGAACAGCTTTGGCAGCTTCCTAAACCATTCACACTGTTTTTGGCATTTGTTGATAAAAACACACATCCACACAGTGGGGTTGATTTTATGATCTATTGAATGACTCCCTTTTGTTGATAGTAAGACATCACAGCTGAGAGGTCCTGATGAGCACAGGGACATTGGCCCCATGTTTTTTTTTTTTTTTTAATATATTTTTAATTTTAGGCCTGTTTTTATTCCTGACTGGTTTACATTTCAATTTCATTGTATTTGCTCCAATGACAAATAGTCTATTTTATTATCTGTTATGGATTTTTTCATTTCTAGATTGCCCACAAGGGGGCACTCAAAAGTTTAAAATCACTAAACACTATTTTGTTCATATCTCGGGAACTATTTGTCTGATTGACTTCTAATCAAGTGCAAATGAAAGGTCATGACCTGGGGATGCCTCACGTCATTGCATCATAGGTGTCTGGTTAAAGGTTCGGGTGCATTTTCAGGATGTACTGTACCTCTAGCCATCACTTCCAATGGCATTGGCCTAGTTTTTCTCCTACAGACACACTGAATACTTTGTGGAAATGCTTATATAAGTCATAACCAACTGGCTTTGAGTTCTGATCTAAAGGTTTTGGAGAGTAACATGAACGTCTGCTGACTCGGATTCTCATTTTACAAATAAAACAAAGCTGTTGTGGCTTTTTTTTTCAGTTTTACTTTTCACAGTCCACTACTCATCACAGTATACTGATACTCAAACACAGCATCCATCTTGTGTTTCACAGCTACTGTGTTTTCTCACTGTATTCCAACCCGATTTGTTCAATATCGTAATGGGGGAATTGTATTTTATTTCAGTTTTACAGGTAATGTGAAGCTAAAAGGAATCATCATATCTGGAGAAGATGACGAGTCTCATCCAGCTGAGATTCGACTGTGAGTGTCTGTTATTTTTTTGGTTTAGTTATTTTTATACAAACTAATTTTTACAAGGTTTACAAACATTAACATTACACATTGTTAATAAAGTGGTGATTTTGATGTAACCGCTTATTACAAGTAACGGACCGTTAGATGCAAAAACACATTTTTGGTGACTGTGACCTTTGACCTACAGTCACCAAAATGTAGTCAGATCTGTTCTGAACCAGATTGCACCTTTTGCTGAAAATTTCATAGAAATTAGTCCAGTAGTTTTTGCGTAAAGCTGTTTACAAACAAAAAAACGACTCAAAAACAATAGTCCTCTGCCCGGTATATTTACCGACTGGAAATATGACGGTTTCAAACAAAACCCTAATTTTTTGATTAAAGTTTTTGTACTGGCAGGAGGTGGTTTTCCAGGTGAAGTGTAAATGTTTTTGTTCCTGTTTAATTTCAGAATAAAAGTTAATTCCACTTTAAGATGACCATGTAACCACCTAATACCTGTTGAAAATGTTAAAGGTATCATTCCATCGTTATTTCATTAATATTGCTGTGTTCTCCATCGTTATTTCATTAATATTGCTGTGTTCTCCATCGTTATTTCATTAATATTGCTGTGTTCTCCATCGTTATTTCATTAATATTGCTGTGTTCTCCATCGTTATTGAATGCATCGTGCGTTGGTTCCATCTAAAAGAAAACGTTGGGATAGCTTTGTTTCCAGCTGTTTTTAGAGGGTAGAAAAATGAACAACAGAGTTTTTCGGCACCTCCGCATACATATACATGATGATATGAAGAAAGAAGAATTTTAAAAGAAAAAACATTTACTTTTACTTCAGTAAAGGAGTTGAATCAGTACTTTTACCAGAGTAGTTTTTCACACTAGTAGCTGTACTTCTACTTCACTACAGAATGTGAGGATTTTTACCACCTCTGAAAAAAATGCATTTTGTGATCACAGTGACATTGAAATAAACTCTTCTAGTTCCTAGTTTTCTTTATTGGCAGAAGGGTTTACTAAAATAAATATATGTGATAATTCAATTTAAAGACTCCAGGGCACATATAACCAAAGTTTATCAAATGTTATTTATATAGCACTTTACAACAACAACATAAAAGAAAATCCAAGTGCTTTACATCTAAAACATAAGTAAAAAGCAGGATAAAACAATCCAATCAAATATAATTAAAAATGTAAAAGAACAATAAAACAATAACACACAGATAAAATGATAAAAAGACCCCCAGTTCAGCACAGTACTATTGGTTAAAAGCCAATCTAAAAAGGTAGGTTAAGGTTTTTACCCTGGACTTAAAAACAGGTCATGAAGAACTCTGGGGTCTAGAGAGAGCGGGTTCCACATGTGAGGTTCTGCAACTGCAGATGTCCGGTCACCTCAGTGTTTAACCAACAGATGATAATGAAAAGAACATTGATAATTATGCAGGAATGACCTGTGCCCTGTTTGATCACTCAGTGTTTTGTGAATGTGTTTCCAACCCGCCCTGGTGCCCTTGGTGCTGATATACAGATCATGTTTTTGTTCCAGCTACAAAAACATTCCCCACATGTCCTTCGACGACACTGGCAGGGAGCCGGATCAAGCCTTTAGACTGAACCGAGACCCTGGAGCTGAACTGGAATATCCCACAAAGTAAGAGGAGACAGAAAGCTGCAGACCACACCTACAGGAACAGTGTCCACACAACACCCTCATGTCTGTCATCACACTCATAAAGTGCATTATATAGTCCATACAAGTCATCCTTTGTTGGACTACATTTGTCCTCATCATCTGTGAACTGGAGCAGGGGTGTCAGACACTCACATGTTTACAGTCAAGGCTGTCGAACTCATTTCCAGTTCAGGAGTAAAATACAGATCAATTCAATCTGCAGTTGCTCAGACCAGGAACACGTTATCACATGTATTTTTTTTCCCTGTCGCTGATTGGTAATAACAGATCCTGATCGAGTCTGAAATCATGTGATCGGACCCGATTTCTGATCAGTTTGGGACATCCCTAATGAAAATGTTTATATTTACAAACTATCCTTTCACAAAAAAATGTAATAACATTTATGAGGGTGATAATAATGACTCTTGAAAGTCTTAAAATATAGAATTTTGAAACACTGTTTTGTAGACCTTGAAGAGGGTGGAATTTTTTTGTAAAAGTATGGAAAACATTTCTTTCATAGTTGAATTTTAGAATGTGCTGAAGGGCACATTAGCTTTTAAGATAATACATGAGGAAAGCCTTTTAAAACTGGATCTTTAAAAAAACAATACTTTAACATTATTTTTATTTTATTATTTTTTAATTAATTAATTAATCTATTTTTAATTAATAAAAATGGACCTGATTTCACTAACTGTTCAGTACAGGAATGATTCTAGTGAGACTGTTTATATGATATTCATGAACTTTTGTCATTTTAAAAATGTTCTTAAAACACTTCTGTCAGTAAATCATAATTTACTGTGGGTCATTCATTTATTCATTCATACATTTATTAAATGATTATGAACTCTTCTACTCCACACAACTGGCACAATTTCAATCAAAAAATAGTCACTCAAGTATGAAAGTACATTGTTTTTTTAAAAAGATAGTTTCTAACATTACATTATTATTATTATTATTATTATTATTATTATTATTATTATTATTATTATTATTATTATTATTATTATTATTATTATTATTATTATTATTATTATTATTATTATTATTATTATTAATAATAATATTATTTCACTGGTCTGGCCCAGTTGCGGTATCTGGCCCTTGAACTAGAGGATGTTAGGTTTAATTTTTTTCAATGCAGTCACATGTGATTAAAACTGAACTGAGTTTCGTGTCTTAACTTTCAGGATCGCCCGGTTCTCAAATGTTGAGCACTTGTCCATTCACATCTCCAAGAACTTTGGAGCAGAAAGCACTCGGGTTTACTACATTGGTCTGAGAGGGGAATATTCAGAGGTGAGTGTGAATTAAAATGAGTCTCCAGTGACATAAGGTCATCCAGAGGAGAACTTCACCACAGACGCTGTGAGTCACATGACCTCTGTTTGACTGTCCTGGTACAGCTGGGTGTTTGAACAGGTCTTTAAAGTCTTTAAAAAGTATGCAATTTTTAAAATGCTTTTTTCCAAACCTTGAAAAGTTTGGAATTTTCTGTAGAAGTATAGGGGGGGGGGGGTCAATTTTTACCATATTTTTTAGAACTAATTGTAACATTTTTGTACGTTTGTGAACATCTCTTTTAAAACATCTTAACATTTTGGTTTGTTTTTAACATCTTTTTAAATATATTTTAACATCTGTATATGTGTTTAACATACCCCCCCCGCACCTTTTAACATCTTTGTGTATTTTTTTTTTACCATATTTTAAACACATTTTAACATTTGTGTATATTTAACATCTCTTTTAACACATCTTAACATTTTTGTGCATTTTTAACAGTTTTAAGTACATTTCCACATCTGTATATGTTTTGTTGGGTTTTTTTACATCTTTTTTGCCCCTCGTGTACTGTAGTTGGTAAACCGCATGTTTACACTTTTCTTTTTTATTCACATTCTTCTTTTTTCTCCAGTGAAGGAAGGTCCGCCTCACTATTTGAAAACCCTTGC
Organism: Siphamia tubifer; assembly: GCA_020466265.1. Classification (NCBI taxonomy): domain Eukaryota; kingdom Metazoa; phylum Chordata; class Actinopteri; order Kurtiformes; family Apogonidae; genus Siphamia; species Siphamia tubifer. The sequence goes on from CM035793.1 coordinate 43,127,892, forward strand.
TTTATTCTAAACGTCTGAATTTTTTTGCAGTTGAATTTCTAATTCTAAATTTATGAACATAGTTTTATTCAGAGACAATAAATTCAGATATTTAATTTCAGTGCAAAAAAATTCAATGGCTTTTGAAATTCAAAATGTGATTAAACTGATTTGCCTCCATAGTACATTGAGTGAAGTCATATTTAGCACAAATTGAAGATTCATGTACCCTGTCCAGCATCTCCTCCACTTTTCTCCATCCAAACTTGCCTTTTCTTTGTGTGTGTGTTTTTTTTTTAAGGCTCACAGACATGAAGTGACGATCTGTAACTACGAGGCAGCGGCGAACCCTGCCGATCACAAAGTGGAGAGTATCATCCCACAAACCAACTTCATTTCCTGAAAACTCCACCGAGACTGAAGAAGAAGGAGGAGGGGGAAGAGGAATAGGATGAGGAGAGGCTTTTGTGGCGTCCGCTGACTGCCACCGACACGGGTCAAAGAGTCAAGGATGTGTTCAGGGCTGCGTACGGGCAGGTTGGTCAAACTCCACTGGGACTGAGCACTGAAATCTGAAGAGCAGAGGCTTCAGATGTATATGGACGCGCATCACTGTCGCCTGGTTTCTTTGGCTATAAACCCTGAAGGCTTGGAAGATGTTGGCAAAACGCTTAATAAATGCATGAAACACTGGGTGCTTGGGTTAAAGTGTGCTGTTCTCAGATTAATGTGTATAATCTGACACATGTTCAAACATATCCACTACTTCAGTAAAGTGGCACCTACTCTGTAATAAAACACTGAGTTGAAAATGACTCACTGAGTGAATTAAAGCATCCAGTTATCCTGTGTCTCTTTGGATTCATAACACTACAACAACATTTTAGGAAGTATGTTTTTTTTTTTTTACAGATAGGTTTTAGTCAATTCTGGTGTGTAGAATTCAAATTTTATATACGTTTTAACTTAAGACTCAACATGTGGATATTTTTTTGTAATCTCTTTAGTTTTCACAATACATATCTACTAAAATACAGTCCATCATAAAATAGCAAGTAATAAATGTACACAAACATAAGTGAATCCAATAATAGTTGATAAATCTTTCATTTTGCAGGATCTTCTATGGTTGGAAGTCTGAATCAGGCCCAATGTTCCAGCAATAGTTCAATAGTAGCACTGGTGTAGACTTTACTTTGGAACAAAGTGTCTCCATCTCACTCCTGTCCTGGTGGAATCTAAAACCATGTTCATCCCATACATCAGCAGAAGTAGTAGAAGTACTCACATTCTGTACTTAAGTAGAAGTACAGCTACTAATGTGACAAAATACTCTGGTAAAAGTAGAAGTACTGATTCAACTTGTTTACTGAAGTAGTAAAAAAGTACAACCACTCAACTGTAATAAAGTAAAAAAAAAAAAAAAAAAATACTGCATTTTTTGACATGAATGAAATAATACTTATTTAACCAGGAAATATCATAAAAGTTTCAAAAGTATCCAAATATAAAACCTTTAAAATGAGTTGCTGTGTAGAAAATGTGTTTGATCAGGTCACGGTACTCAGTAACATGGAAATTTAGGTTTAGTCATAATTGTGAGATTTCAAAAAGTTATAATTATGAGATAAAAAATGCATAATCATGAGGGGGAAAAGAGTCAAAATTGAGATAAAAAGTCACAATTTCACTGATTTTCCCTCTGAAATGTTTAGTATTAGTGTTTTAGTTTTTCAACATTCTGTTTAGAGTGTATTCTGAGAATATAAAGTACACATGTTTTTATAAATGTAAGAAGTATAAAGTACAGATATTTATGAACAAATGTAGTCAAAAGTTGCCAGAAAAATAAATACTCCAGTAAAGTGCAGATACTTGAAAAATCTATTTAAATACAGTAACAAAGTATTTGTACTTAGTTACTTCCACCTCTGCACATCACACAGATTTTCATAACAAAGAAAAATAATCTAAATGAGAGTCAAGGAAATTAACTTTTAAGGATATATTGCAGCCAACTTTTACAAACACAAATTCAAAATTTTCTCCAAGTGTACTTGTATAAGGCTAAAAAATAACTACATTTTTAAAAAATCCTCATCAAATTCTGGTTCAGATACATGCATCATGTGATATATTTAAAAAGTTGTACAGTGTAATTGGATTTTAATTGCACATGAAACAATGAAGCTATGCTTGCATGTATTTGTATACAGTTTTTCCATAATCGTACATGGACAATGAAATAAAAGAGCATATAAACTGAAATTAAAGCAAATCCGATTTGTCACATATGTTCTTCAGATGTAGCACTTCTTTGTGCTTGTGCTCACTGTTGTGTTTGTTAAAGGGTGGATATATTCTGTGAAAAATTAACTTTTTTTGCAATGTAAAAAAGGAAAAATATCAGTATTTTATTAAAAGGACAGAAAAATTCTAAGTCTGATATGAAACATTGATTTTTAAATCCCTAAATATTACCAACAATACAATTTTGAATATAAATTCCATTTGCAGGAAAATAATCCTGAATCAACATGGATTAATATAGAAATAAATGTAAGCAATATGCATATGGACATAACAATATATAGCATATACTTGAATATTCTCATATTGCCAAACATCATTTTATCCACAAAAGAAAAAATTAAACTCTTTTTTGACAGATATACTGAGACAGGTATGAGGTTCCATAGTACTTTTATTCATTGTTAAAGCACAAATATAAGGCACTTACAGTATATCTTAATTGAGTATGTCTATTTATATAACTGCATTTCTTCACTATATTTTGAGGGTAAATACTTTTCTTTCCACACTAAAATGTGGTAGCTTCAATTATAATTTTCTATCCCTTTCCTGTGCAGTGAAAAAACAGTACAGTCACTCCGTCCATTCACCCCAGTGGACCGTTCTTCTACAGTTGTTCTCTTATATATTCATGGGTTTTGTTGTTTTAGTTCCATATCAGTCAGTTCATATCATTACTATGACTGGTCTGTTTTTAATACCTGATCTGCACTCACATGTTCACCTGTAAATAAACCGCTTGTTGTTATTAGACTGTAATTAAAAGTCTGTTCTTAAATTAAAAACTGTATTAAAAAGTTTTTATTTCATAGTTTTCCGATATTGACTCCTCTTTCAGGGACAAGACTTTCACGGCTTTATTGAAGAAAGGAAAAAAAGTTGTCCATTGCAAAGGACATTTCATTAAAAATGTTAAAGATGCGTCTGAAAAACGTTGCATTGTACTGTTTCCAAAAAAAGATAAATATTTAAGGTTAAAAAAAAGGTAAAAACTTGTCCTTTCCCGGGTCTCAGAAGAATAAATTGACTGTTCTATCACATTTAGAGGGAATAAATTAAATGGGGGCGGGGTTATGGTCAACGTCATTGTCACTAGGCCACGCCCCCTGCGTGTGTACGGAGGGTAAAACGGAAGTTCCGTTCCGTCGTGAACTGGGGCAGACAACGGTGAGTATATGAATCTGTTTTAGTTAGTTCGTGGGCCGCGGGTGGGGGGTTATTTTATTTCTTTAAATATTTTACACCGGTCTAGAGCAAGTCCATAACAACATTTAAGTGTTCAGGGAGTCAGCTAAAGAAAAGAGCCCAGGTTCGGTGCGTGTATTTGCCTGTTAGCTTTAGCATACGGCGGGCAGACACAGAGAGACACCGGCAGAAACAATGACCGTTAATCTGTGTGTGCGACGTTAGCTAGCAGCAGCAACAAACCTGTTCATCTAGCACGGTTATTGTGTAGGTTTATGCGCTTAAACCGGGATTAAAGCAGATATTAGTGCGATGGGGATGTGTTAAGAAGATGAATACCATCACTAGTCTTGGTGAAGATGATGATGGTGCTGCTTACTAAGCTCAAACCATTCATTGTCTTCTTCATCTTCGACACCACCTCCGCCCTCCAGCTCTGCTTTTATCCCACACTATGTCATTTAATCGGCTAATATCAACCCCCGTGTTGCCAGTTTGCGCTTTAAGCTGCTGTTGCCTCGTAGAGCAGTGAGTTAGCAAGCCGAGCTGTTCACCTCTGTCAGCGGGAGGGGGAGCGAGGTTAGCTGCGGGTGTACGGAAGGAGGAGGATGCCTGTCACTCACTGCCGCATATTATCCAGTTGTTTGCCAGCCCATCCGTGGCCATTGAGCTGGTGGATCAGCTTCAGCCTGCATCACGCCTTTGGATTTGAGTTAGATCTAAGTGGAGTCACGCAGGACAGACACTCGTGATGGAACTTAACTTGGCTTCTATATTTACATTTTCTGTCTGTCTGTTCTTTTGGCTCACCTAAAACTTTACATTTTTTGTCCACAAACTCAAGTCAAATAATTTGCTTATTGACACCATATGATATTGTTAAGAATCATTAAGTTAACATTGTACATGTTGTTATTTTTTTAATAGTGTATTGTAGTAGTATATTTTAAGGGTGTGGCAAGATGTATGGACAGCAGGATATTACACTTATGTTAGAGATTTAAACAGATTTTATTCTTATTCAGTTATCTTCTTGAGACGTAACAATGCATTTAAATGTCTGCTGCAAAGGCTGTTCCATGAAAAAAAAAAATTACAAATGCATCTGAAGAAATAGTTTTGTTGTGGTTATTTACAATATCAGGAATTATTTAATGTAAAAAACCAAAACAATAACATTTGTACTTTCCTGGGGCTCAAGAGGATATACAAATGTACACAGAATTAAATATATTTGCATTCAACTCGCTTCAGTGTAAAATGACAAAATGAAAATAGAAAATTTACACAAAAAATGCAGAGTAAAATAAAAAAATGTAAATGTTAATTTGTAAACGGTGGAATATAGGCCAAGCAGACGACGAAGAACAGATGAGCAGTCAAATAATTAGCTTATTGACACCGTATGATATATTAAGAATCATTAAGTTAACCTTTTACCTGTTGTTCGTTCATTTACAGTGTTCTGTAATGGTGTGTTTTAAGGGTGTGGTGAAGTGTCAGTACAGGAAGATTTGATAATTAACCTTTCTATTGTGTTAGGTTTGGCATTGACATATTCTGAGTTTGAAATGCATTAATGAAATGGATGAAAACATTTGTGTTTTGCTTCAAGGCTTTTTGACTTTGTAAATAACCTCTATTTCAACTAAATACAAAAAAAGTTTTTTCCACCAACTTCTGAAATGCTCAGGTTGAATTTCTGACCTTTGTGTTGTTAGGGTTGGTTTGGACCAAGTTATAAAAGTAAAAGTGTTTTATTAGGTAACACACTGGCAGCCAGAGCCCCTCCCAGCCAGGATCCTCAGTTTGCCTTTGTACCTGCACAAAAACAAAACAAGCACGGATGTTAGGTCAATATAGAGTTGGTGACTTGGAGATGTATTTATCTTTTGAGCCATTAATCTTCCTTCAAAATAAGAAACTCTTCTTTGGAAATGTGTAACATTAGACCAACACTGGTATTGATTATCTGTAGTTTCCAATCTATTAATTTCCCCTTTTTTTTTTTAAACAACCTCGTCATACAAAACATCTTACACACAGTGACAAACTCCCTTCATTCATTCAATTAAGTTTTATTAAAGGTTTCATTCTGCTGAAAACTACTTTTCCATTCTCCTGCCACAAATATGCAACATACCAAACAATCTACCTATTTAGAGTATTTTTTAATTTATTTCGACTTAATTTAGCATTTACTTTTTTTACTTTTTACATTTAAATTCAGGCATTAAGGAATTAAGTTAAAACACCATAAAAGAAACTTGCATACAGAAACTGTCGAATTAGAAATTACAATGGGATTAATGCAATAAAAAAACATTAAATATGACTGTAATTAGGGAATCTTAATTAATGTGGTAATTTGACACCCCTAGATATAACTAGCAGGTTAATCAGTGATGACAATTGCTGCCATTGTGCATGTTTGAGGATTTTCCCCTACTGTGGGATAGCAACTATTGGCAAAGGGCCACTGGAAAACTTTGAAAATGTAAATGAGTCTTTGCCGTATTCGTTCAGTCCATGTGCAAATTGAAGCTGCAGCACAGGCGAGCTTCAAATGCAAACGAGAACAAACCATGTTTTCAATTGTGCTTTCACCCAACCTGACTGGAACTAGATGCTTGTACACAGTGTGACACTATTTTTAAACCAGCGTCCTCCTCCAAAAGCAGAGCGAGCCATTGTTTCTTGGAGAAGGCGCTGAAAACCCACTTGGTGCTCTGTGCCGGTGCTCCAGGTTATGCATCAACTCCACAATAACAGGTGAAAGAAAAAGGCATTAAGAGATGAATCACACCTTTACTTTTAGAGCCTGTCCTACTTATTCAAACCAATGTTCCTTCTGCTTTGGCTTATTGTTTTAGTTTATTTCCCACACCTCCTCTCACTCGTCTGCTTTTAGTCAAAGGCGTTGTTTGTCTCGTTATCTTTTGAGGTTGATTTCAGTTCGTTTAAATGTTCTTTCCAGCGCACAAAATCATTAAAACACTAAACCATAAGATGAAAAAACCCCAGATAAAACCAAATCCAAAAAACAACAAGAGTAATGACAACATCATGTTAAAATGACAAATTAGCTCAGATGTTCGTCTTTATATTAAACTATGGCAACTGTTATAATTAATGGCAGACAGATACATACCGGGCTGGTATTTACTTTTTTTTTTCTTGTATGGACATTGGCCTGATTTTTTTTTTTGGTGTAGTATTATGTATTAGGTTAACTGTCACATATTGAGTAAAGAATCTTTTATGACATTTATCATTTGACAGACGAAAAGCATCTATATCGGCTACAAATATTGACTAAGGCTGATGTAAAATAATAAAATGGTATTGGCTCCAAAAAAATCCATATCGGTCAATAACTACTATTAAGGATAATCATTATTTTTTGTAATATATAATTTTCCCATTGATATGTTAAACAAAAGTTCCCATTCCTTCCAGATCCTCTTAGAATAAAAATATTTATTCTCCATTGGAAACAGGAGCAACCCATATAGCAGGTTATAAACTTAATTTTGGTTCAATTGAATATTTTTTCATTCAGATGGATTGGAGAGTCCTGGAGGCTACTGAAAATATCTACAGAGTCGCACTAAGTCTTTTGGGTTTTCAACATGAACTCGATATGTGGGAGTTTTAGGGCAGAAAAAAAAAATTTATTTTCAGGATGAAATGTATTAAAATAGGGAATTCAAACAATATTACATTTCACATGTTCATGGAAAGTTTTTTTTTTTTTTTTCCCTTAATCCAGAACCCAAAGCTACTCAATTTAGAAGTTATGACAATGAAAAGTATTAGATTTTAATATTTGAACCTACAAAATCTGTGTATTTCTGCTTGGAAAGTGACAAAAATCGTCAGCAAAATAGCATCATATGTCTTTTTTTTTTTCACTTGATTAATGTAATCTGGTACTTAATAGGGGGAGTTTAATTTGGGAGTATTGTTATTGTGGCAGCAGTAGCAGTGGAGGCAACTACAAATACAACAATTGACTTAAGTTTAATATTTGTAATAATATATTTGTACCACTTGCTATCAGATTAAATTTATATGAATTAAGTTTGAATGAATATTGTTATGGGTGAGTAGAACAAAATAAATTCTGCAGGAAAATAAAATATATTGATCGAGACTTGGGCATTTAAGATATGGGCATTTCTGACTTAGCATCACTACACGATGGAGTGAGATTTCAATAACCCCCCCCCCCCCCTCGCAGTACTTAAACCATCCCATTTCTACAGACTTCTACCAGTTTCCATGTACTTATTAGCCAGGATTACTCAGCCATTAGTCATTTATCAAAGGTCAGGATGCAGCTCTATTCACCTTCCTCTTCCTTGTATTTTCGCTTTAAACATGACCTTCAGATGATGATTTGTCGCCTGGTGAAGATAAACAACGGGTCACAAGCAGCTGGGCCGTAACAGAGGTGGTATTTTAGAGTCAAATCCCTCTGAGTTTACTCATTAACCTTCCACACGTTTCCCCGTCTCCTCATCGCCTGTTTACCAATCAGGCGGCGTGCCATCCGATCCGTCCATCCCACGGCTCCTCGCCTTGTCCTACAAGTTAAAGGGCATTAATGAGTGAATGCTTTTACTGCAGGTCTTTACTGTAAAATCATAACCTGATCCCTTATCAGCAGCCGACTGCGGTGGGTTTACAGAAAGCAGCTAAAGCAGTGGGAGTGTGTTTCATTTAGTTAATGACTCGCCACTCACGGACCGTACAGACTGACAATCACAAACAACATATAGCTGTTGTTACATTCAGCAGTAATAATAATAATAATAATAATAATAATGATGGATTGGATTTATATAGTGCGATTTTGGCCACTCAACATGTTTTTACAGTAGTGATCCATTATTCATCCACTCTCACATTCTCACTCTGGTGGTGGTAAACTACATATGTATCCACATTTGTCCTGGGGCAGACTGACAGAAGCGTGGATGACAATACAGTCCCTCTGACCACCACTGAATATTCATACACCAGTGTGAGTTGCACTGAAGGCAAGGAGGGTGAAGTGTCTTGCCCAAGGACACAACGTACTGATTATGAAAGAGCGGGCTTTAAACCACCAACCCTTCGGTTATCAGACGACCCGCTCTACCAACTGAGCCGTGGCGGCCCCAATTAGGGCTGTCAAAATTAACGCATTAACATGGATTAACTGACAGTTGAAGTTCACCTCACCTCCGTGTTCTTGGACATACTGCTGTCCACGCTGAAAAAATAAGTTTGGTTGTAGTATTTATTAGTTTTTGTTTTGTAACCGTAAGTAAAGAAGTGTCGCGGACCTTTGTTGTCATTTGACAGAGAAAAAAAATTAGTATAGACTTAGAAATATCAGCAGCTTGTATAAGCTATGGCTGATTTTTTATTTATTTATTTTTTTTTCTCAGCCTCAAAAAGTCCATATCGGTTGATCCCTACTTCCTGTGGACTTCTTCCATTAACTAATTGACAAAGCATTTAATTCCATCGTGGGATGAATTAGTTTGTCTTTTAAAAAAACCTGACAGCACATTTTTGAAGCTGTCACTCAGTATGTTTACATGCACTTGGAGAAATTTGAATCACTGCCTTACTCTGATTAAAATCTAAGTTTTCAGAGCCGTGTAAACACCTTAATCATAGTGGAATTGAATCGAACTGTAGTTTGAGAAGTCGAAGTAACCAAGTCAGATAATACAATTGTAATCAAATTTCTCCGTGCGTGTAAACGACACTCACCAGAGACACGACATGACAACATGTATGTAACGTGTAATAAATCCGAGTTGATAGTACGAATGAAATGCTCTGAGTTTCCACATTGTTGTTGCACATATGTTTTCTGGGTGGTGGTGTTCTCCTACTATATCTGCTTCAAATGTGACACCTTTGTTTAGTCATTCTTCTTCTTCTTCTCCGGCACCAACTGGAAGCATGCTAAAGAGGGTGTAGTGTCTGAGAGTGGAACAATAACTTTAATTTCTTGCTGGTTTATAAACTGAGACTTTAATGGAGTTGGACTTAACTCCAGTTTAGTGCTTAATCAGAGTAAGGCGATAATTAAAATGTCTAAGCGGATGTAAATGTACTGAGCGTGTGCTGTATTTGTCTGACCTCTGCTTCTCTCTCCTGTCTTCAGCATCTCTTAACATTGTATGTGTGGAAACAACATGTCTGTGCCGTTGCTTGACGAAGCTGTGGCGCTGCACGCGACAGAGAAGGAGACTGCAGTGGTGAGTTCAGCTGCCAAACCTCACACTTTTACTGTTAATGAGGCTCCTTTAATGCCTTATTAATTGGGGAGCCAATAACTCTGCAAAACACTATCTACAACCAATTTATTTTGGATGCAGAGAATTCCAAAGATGGGACCAGTGCTTTTCCTGAACTGGAACTGTGTATTTTGGGTGTAATATCCCTTTGACGTCAATAGTAGCATCTCATCTTAAAGTGGGGGTCTCAAACATGTGGCCCTGGGTCCAAATGCAGCCCTCCAAAGGTCCCAATCTGGTCCATTGGATTAATTTGTGCAAGTGCAAAAATTCCTTATAATTCATTATAGTTCATGTTCCACATACATGCCAATATGATCTACAGTCAAATAACGCTAGTCTACAAGTAAAATGTTTCCAGAATAAAACTCATGAAATGTTCCCACATGTGTTGTTGATAAAGAAATCTCAAGTCTTAAATGCTGGTTGCCTCAAGTTTACAAGAGAAGTCTTAGGTCAAAATGTGAAATTCTTAGAATGAACAAGAGAATAAGTTTTAGTCCAAAGGAATATTAGTGTCAGATCTACTTCAAACACTGTCTGTACATTATGATCCATTCACTTTACAGGTTCTTTTTAGTGGAATATTTACTAATCCATTGTATACATGTACATAAACCAGTATATATATGTGGAATAACACACCATCATATATATTAAAAACATGAACTAACCAACACTAAAGTCATTTGTTTTGTTTTTTTATTCATCTTATTAAATGATGTAAGATTTAGCACATTTAATGTCTGAAGCAGATACTTTATTAAAAACAATTGTAGTTTAATAACCTACAAAAATAATAGCTCCATATATTATTCCTGGATTGATTTAAAAAATTACATTACATTATGTCTATCAATAATGACAACTGAAAAATGTTAGTTATTTATTTTATTTTTTTGCAAAAACCAGACTGTTACCCCCCACCCCACCCCCCACCCCCCCCCCCCCCCCCCCCACACACACACACACACACACAGCTGTCAGACTGTATAATAGCTCCAATGTTCATATGTTTTGAAAAAACCTGGAAAAGTTTTGGAATTTGAAAAATACAAATTCCAGGCCTGGAAAAGTAAAAAGACCCAGAGAGTTTTGGAAAAGTTGTGGATTTTTTTTTACAGAGCACAATAATGTGCTTAATAATAATAATGAAAATGAGTGAATAAAAGGTTTTTTTCACGTCGTCTTAACCTTAACGTTCTATTCGGTGAACTGGAAATGCACTATTTTAAGTATTTTCTGCTTCTGTTACTAAGTGTTTAGTGTCTTTATAGGCAATAATTAACTTGCATATGGTTATACGTAAAGGTTCACTATATTGGAGTTTCAAAAGAGTAAAACAGACTTTATCTTAGGTTCAAATCTGGTGTCTAATAAATTGAATCAAAGGACCAGTTAATGGCAGCGGATCGATCAGATGTTGTGTTGCTGACCAGTACATAAAGAAATCATTCTCCATATGAGGACGATTCCTGTGGCATCATTAATAATTGCACATTTCCTGTTCCTAATACAGACACAAACCTGTAGGCGAGTGTTCAACAGTGAGCCCACACAGTACTGGGGCCGGTGGTAAAAATGATGTGGGTCTTTTTATGGAGCTGTTTTCAGGTACAGTTTAACACCGTGATCAAAGCAGCTCTAGCTCTGAACCCCATATCAAACCCTACATGGAAGAGTTTTTTGATCACTGGGAAGACCGCTGAAGCTTTGATTCGAGGCCAACCACGGGACTATTGCCAGCTTTTCAAAAATCACACTTCCTTTAATAGTTTCTCTGCACGAGTAGCATTTGTGGAAAGCAGCAATGGGCTTGTTTTTTGCCCGGGACAGGAAATTGGCACAGTGTTTTCTTCTCTTTTGGAGTAAATACACAGTACATTGTGTCCATGAGACATACGACGTGACAAACTGGCTCTTCAGTTGAGAGTGGTGCATTTTTGTTTCTCCTCTTGTAAAAGTTCAAGATGCAAATTAAGTGAATTTACATCACATGTTGTTCTCTTAATATGTCCGGTGTGACCAGGCGCTGATAAATCACCTACATCTGGATGTTTCTGGAACTAAGGGAAACCTAAAGAAGCCTCCAGATGATGTTATCACAGTATTTATGAAAACATTGCATATAAGGCTTTGTCTATTTATGCTTTAAAACTGTGAAAGCAGACGTTGGACAGTACACCATTGAAACATCTTACAAACTCTACTTTGTACAGTTGAGTCTGACTTTCTCTTTTTGTTTTTTTGTGGCGTGCGAAGCAGCCTTACATCCTGGTCCTGAGATGTAAATGACACTATTTTAATAACTCCTATATATACATTATTTTAATAACTCTTATATATTCCTCTCCCATATTAATGCACCTGCACTTGCCGTATAAAAATGAAATGAAAGTATTAAGTATAAAAATATTAAATGAAAGCGAAGAAGCTAATTTTTCTTAATATAAAAAACACTCTAAAGTGCAACAGTAACACCACATACACAAAAGGATGGTTTACACTAAAGACAAATATAAGAAATTTGGCTTTTGAAGGCTTTTATCTGATCAATAATCTATCAGTGTTGCAATAAATTAGTTTATATTTATAATCGGTGTTGACAGGTGGAGCTGCTGAACACCAGGATATGTGACAATGGGATTTTTGGACCACAATATTAGTTTGGACTTGATTTTACAATTGACAATGGTAATATTGTATGTGAAATATTTATTTTCATATTTTTTTGCTAAAATATGTATATTTGAAGCATTTAACAAGATATTAATATTTTATCCAACGGCCACTTTGGAAAAATGGGTAATTCCCGAACTTTTCCCTCTGTAAAACATAGAAAAAGTGCTATAAAACTGACATTTTTCAAATAAAAACATTGGTGTGTTGGTAAATGATGTGTTCCAGACCATACAGTACCGACCAAATGCAGAGAAATACACCTTGTTTTTTTTTTTGTTTTTTTTTTTACAAAGAGGCTATTCTTTTATAGTTGAAGAAGAGCAGTCACTTAAACTTTGGAGGTATTTTTCCAGCGTTTTAACCAAAATGACCCTGGAATGGTCAGAGGTGAAGCTTGTTTTAAATTAAATGAAGCGATGGATGGATTGTGTTTGAAAAGAAACGTATCCTTTTTCTGTAGAAGCGCCGTGATGGAAGAACAAATATTAACTTCTGCTTTGGTCTCTGTTGCAGGTGATCTTCCTTCATGGATTAGGAGATACAGGGTGAGTTCTTTCTACATTTTTTATATCATTATTGTTGTATTATCAGCAGCACTGGTCACTAGAGGCTGGTACGTTTATTGACGTGTTTATAGTTCTACACTTACTGTCAACATTAAAGTCTTTGGATTTTAATCTGCATGAAGTTGCACAGTTTATTCCCTGTGTTCTTTAAAACCACTGAGGAAATAATAATGATAAATAACCATAAATCCATCATGTGCAGGTGATATTTTAGTGTCTGAACTCGGATGCATAGTGAATGCGTTTGAAACTGGTATTACAGGTTATGCTACCATTATAAGGTCTCGGATTTATCACAAAACACTGGCGAGAAAAATAGTTTCAAGTGAGTCTAGGTGTGGAAGGTTGTTGGTTTAAAACCTGGTTTTTGATCATCTGTGTCTCAGACCAAAATGATACAAAATGCAGACTGTCTTAACCACCAGAGACCCTGAGAAACCAAGAACAAGAGAAAAAAACTAGTGGAAAAGTTATTTGAATTACTTAAATTTTATTAGATTAGAAAATTGTGATTGATATTTCTGTACGTAGTGTGAAGTCATGGAAAGACTGTGTGTGTAAAAATTTAAATTTGTCAAAGCTGAATGCATTCTGTAATGTACAGGAGAAACAGCATTAAGGAGAATGATTGACAAGGATCTACAGTCCCTTAGCCAATCAGGACGCAGAACACAATGTGCATTCAATTGCACACACACACACACACACACACACACACACACACACACACACACAAAATCTGCAAAAGGTGAACCATGTCATAGCGAGGGATCACTGTATATGCAATGATTTCTTTGGAAGATAACTGTTTCTGCTGCGGTACAATAAAGATGAAGGATTACTGCGATAACTCCAGGAGTCGTAAAGCCCCGTTTCTAAGAATTCTTCATTATTACTCTACACGTTGTTGTCTCTGAATGAGACTGAATTTCTCACCTCAGCCTCAGGAGGCAGATGCTAGTGGTGTACGAATGACTAAAAGTACCAAAATTAAATAAATGAATACACCAATAAATACAAAATTAATTAAATGGGTCATTTAAATATAAATTAAATACATAAATGTGTTCTTAATTAATTAAAATACCAATTCATTTTAGATGCCCCCCCTCAAAAAAAACCCCAAAACTTATATTAAATGAATTAATTCATGCTCTTTGTGTTGCAGTGGATCATGAATTTATTTTACTAGTGCAAAGCCCATAGCAATGTGTGTCCATCTACTAAAGTACAGCTAACAACAAACAAAACAAAAATGAAAAGGGTCTAAAAGTGAAGTGATCAAGCTGAACGGAGGATGAGCCAGATACTAATGTAGCCTACAGTCATTAAGACTGGTGCAGTGTTAAATGGAAGGTGAATCTTACGTTCCACCCGTTAATTCACTAAATTATGGACTTGTGCGAATGCGCTGGTCATAGCGTCGGTCACAACCAGACTTACTCTGGCTGCAACAATGACAAAAATGTCCTCGAATTCCTGGGGGGACTGAAGTTGTAGCGGCGTGTAGCACAGTTGTGATGTTGTCTACTGTCCTCTTGGCATGGGATAAGTCTTACATATGGACCACTGATAATTCGGAATAATTACAGAGAATGTCTGAGTTCTTAGTCCTGTGCGAAATGTACCATGTCCGTGATTTGCTCAGTAATAATTCCGCTGTAAATGACCTAGTGTGTTTTGATAAAAGACAGATGTCCAGTGACAATTCAAGTCATTAGTTATGCACTACGGCGACGCTGTAGCCAAATCAGGGGGGCGGGAATTGGCAAAGTTAGAAAGAGTAAATGAAATTAGTTTAATGTCTTTGTTGTCGTGTGTTTTAATGACGTGAAAGTTTGCACTGAAATCTACCATAGTACTGGAAAGTCACCCTCCAAATGTTGGATCATTTGGTGGAGTTGTGCAGGTGTTAGGTGTTCCACAGACAAACAGGACAAACTACAAACAGAAATGTCCTCAAGTATAGATAGCTGTCAACCTCCTCCATAAAAATCGTTGGGTGGATCTTAACAGGTGATTGGTTCCCCAGATAAAGGATTGATGCAGAACTTGTGAACACATACTCATACACTGGGTGGTGCTATTAACCTCTACGTTTGTTTGGATACTTTGGGAAACTAAACTTTATTGACAACTGCTAGAAATCCAGACTCTCGGTCCAATAGATTTGCATTAGCCCCACCCACCAACTTTGATGGATGAGGTTGACATAAAATATATTAATGATCTACTGCAACACAAGGACCATGAATTAATTAATTAAATGATGTGTGTGTGTATATATATATATATATATATATATATATATATTTTTTTTTTTTTTTTTTTACCTCAAATGACTTGGTATTTTAATGCATTAATGACACATTCGATAACATATTTATCTATTTAATTCCAATTTTACACAGAAGAAATCAGCTGTAGTCCGTTAATAAATGAGTCCATCAAAAAAATTAATCATATCTCTGACAACGAGATTAATCATTTTACTGTTTTTTTTTTTCTGAAAGTAGGCCATTTGCAGCTTGTCGTGTCATGTGACCATCTGCACCGTACAGAGCTGCAACACTGAACATTTGGATGTGATTTTTCTGCATTTCAGTCATTTTTCTGAAATGACATTAGTAACAAAGAGCTGCTTTCTCTGTGTTTCTGTCAGACATGGGTGGGCAGACACTCTGTCGAAGATACAGCTGCCTTACATCAAGTTCATCTGCCCCCACGCGTAAGTCTTTTGTCTGATCTGGCACATTTCACATCTCCAGGCCTGTCAGTTGTTATCTGTGAGGAAGACCAACATCAAGTACCCCTGAAACACATTAACATTAAAGGCCTTTTAACAAATCACCTCTTTTCTCTGGAATCAAGTTGATTGTCAAACTATCCTCCTGAGACCCAGCAATGAATGTTTTCACAGTTTTAAATTATTTATTTTTTAATCCACATCAGCACCCCCCAAAAAAATCCATATATGACATAGAATCAGCTTGTAAGTGTAACTGTATGGGCCATCCTGGTCACCCAAGAGAGGAGACAAAAAAAGAAAACAAAGAAGAGAGAAAGCCAAGGGAAAAAATAAGAGCAAAGTGAGGGAAGTAACAGAAAGGGGGGAAAAGAGGAGAAAAAAACTGGAAAAAAAGAAGAAAAGGGGAATATAGAAGAAGGGAAAAGGAAAGAGAGTAAAAGAAAACAAAAACCAGAGAGAAAAACAAAAACAGGGAAGGTGAGTATTTTGTCATATTAATTACTTTAACTGTCACAAATTTTATTTTCTAATTGCAAGTAAAGAAGGTTATCTGAGATTTTCAGTGACATCATTTGACAATGGGGGGAAAAAATCGGTATCGCGTCCAAATATTTGTTTAGAAATATTGGTGGCCTGTATCGGTCATCTGCTAAGGCTGATATGTATAATTTATTTTTCTTTTTTAATCAATATCGACCCCAGAAAAATCCATATTGGTGGTTGACTAATGTAGCATCAGCTTTTAAGTGTAAAGGCTTCTGCATGGTCTTGCGACAAAGTGGTGCAGTCACATTTTTGCCATCATTTCCCGTTTAAGTGCGCAGTGTAAATCACCACCACAGCGCAAGGACAGACTCACGAAATGACTAAACTGATGCAAAACTGAACTATGCAAAATGTAAACAAACTGAACACGAGCAGTGAAAACAGTGAATACAATATCAGATAGTGTGTCGTTAGTGTGAGTATAAATGGTTAGTCCTGCGCTGCTGCCCGCACACCATCTATCTGTTCATACATTTCAAAGATGATAGCCCCCGAGACATCGTCCCTGAAGTCAACCCCTCAGCATGTCCGCCATGAACAAGCCAAAAGAAGAGCAGTCATCCTGCACCAGACTGCGCTCAAGCGTCTGTCGTCTTTCCACCAGTT
Source organism: Siphamia tubifer (assembly GCA_020466265.1). Classification (NCBI taxonomy): domain Eukaryota; kingdom Metazoa; phylum Chordata; class Actinopteri; order Kurtiformes; family Apogonidae; genus Siphamia; species Siphamia tubifer. The sequence goes on from CM035793.1 coordinate 43,144,820, forward strand.
GCTCCAGATGCGACTACAAATCTGTTTCATCCATGCGCCTCTGCTTGCCCTGTCTCGCTGGGTTGCTGGCCGCACAGAAGGTGTCGAATGGACCAATCAGAGGTCTCTTTTCTCGTCTTCACCGCAACGTTGTCTGTTACATTTCTATGATGATGTTACGAAATTCTGTGCGAAATTCTCTGCGAAGGGGGGAAATAGTCACAAACAACTGGGCTTCATAGTATAAATAGGCTTTAAGTGTACGGGCCGCCCTGTCGGCTGCAGTGATTAAACCAATGTGACATTTGTCCTTTCCTCCCGTAGGCCTCTTATCCCTGTCACTCTCAACTTGAAGGCGGTGATGCCTGCATGGTGAGTTGGTGTGATGAAAGAGATGGCATGTTAGCTCAACACTGCATGCCATTGTTTCCCTGGTAACCACAATGGGCTCGCATGATGCCACTGACAATAGCCTGATTGTATCTATTGATTTCCTTAAACGCTTGCCTGTGTGTGTGTGTGTGTGTGTGTACAGGTTTGACCTCATGGGTCTCACCCCCGATGCCCCAGAGGATGAATCTGGAATCAAGAAGGCAGCAGAGAAGAGTGAGTTCAATAAAGAGATAGTTATTCTATTTAGAGCAAATTATTATATTATTGAATTTGCAGAACATCAGCAGATGAAATTATGGGGGATTTTTAGTTGGGATCCTGCACAAAAAACCATCAGTCTCATAAGAGAAAAGATGCATTTATACTAGATTTAGCCGCTAGTTGCCACCTGCAGTCCCTGGGCGGGCAGACAGAAATAATTCTATCCCCCAACCGACTATCAGGGATATTATATTTTTGGTCCGACCCCTGTCGCCACTGGATTTTATTCATTTATTTATTTTTTTTAACTTTATTTTGAATGTTTAGAGTAAAATAAACAATGCAGCAGAAAATAATTTGGGAATTTTGTCAAACAAAAAAACAAGCCATAAAAGACATTAAACAGAAATATTCCCCAAATAAAGTGTAGTACTCAGTGTTTTGACTGTCCATAAGTAATGTAAGAAAGAAACCCATTTACAAAAGGATTAATGTTCAAAATGGAATGTGGTCAAGCAATGCTTATCCAGTAGTATTTACATTTTTTATGTATGTATATGTGTGTGTTTATATTATACTCTTTATGTTAACAGAATAGCTTGAAAGATATTAATTCCAGAATGTTCATGTTTTCGACATAAATGAATATCATTGAGAGGAAGAACTCATTAGATTTTGGATGATTTGCCATTTCTAGATTGTCCACAAGAGGGAGGGGGGGCTCAAAAGTGTAAAATCACTAAACACTCTTTTGTTCCTATCTTTAGAACAACTTGTCTGACTTCAAATCAAGTGTAACTGAAAGGTCATGACCTGGGGATGCTTCATGACATCATAGCTGTCTGGTTAAGGATTGGGGGGTGTTTTGATTGGGGGGCATTTGGTGTTATACCCCTAGCCATCGCTTCTGACAGCATACGCCTCATTTAACCTTGATTTTTATTAGGAAAAGTGTTTGCTATTTTAATTCTAATGAAATATATTGAATCATTAAATAGTATTTTTTATTAATACTTTTTTTTTTATCAATTAGTACAAATTTCAGGTGACACCATTTAAATTAAAAATGTTATGCATACCTATAAAAATACAAAAAGTGCCAAGCTATAATGTGAAATATTTGTTAAACATCCAAAGGAAACAAGCTGTTTTGCTTTTTGAATGCATGACCTGCATGAAGATCGTTGGTCTCTTATTAGAGATGTGACAGGAAACAGACGTACATCTGGTCCTTTGGCTCAGATTTAACCCAGTTATGTTACAGAACTCTTACCATTAGACTAGAGGCCAATCACAGCTCACAACTGGCACCTGAGACTTAACATGCACTTTAACTGGAGGAGTAGCAGATGGAGTTCTGCAGTAAGTTGATTTTATTTTATTTTTGTATCTTTTTTTTTTTTCTCAGTTTCAGATACGGTAGTGAAATAACCAAGTAAACAATAAACCAGAAAAAAGGGAAAGACAGAGAATAGTTGATTTTTCATTGGATATATGCGTAAAACTTAACCGATATTTACTAAATGTCAAACGAACAGAAGGACGTAATGTCAGTTCTTCCGTTAAATCAGAAAGGCCATGATTTGTTTATTATCGTGAGATAACATGAGAAGTCATTCCATAAAAATAGCGACAAACTCAAATATATTGTTTTCCACATATATTCATTATTATTTCAAATTACCCCTATGTCTCTTACTAAATTAAAAATGATGTGGTTTCCTGGTAGAGCTGCACAGTATATTGTTTTAGCTTTGACATTACCATTTACATGTGTTTGCACAATAGTCACATTATAGGTCCTACAATTAGTTTTATTTTATTTTTTATGTATTTCTATATATTTGTATTTATTTATTCAATTAATTTTAAATTTCTGTTTATTTTTTATTTTAATTTTGTATTTTTTATTTGTCTTTATTTATTCATTTTATTTTATTTTTTTATTGTTATTTTTTTATTTTAATTTTAGGTTTAATTATTAATTTTATGTAATTATTCCGGCTACAAGGAGAGGTATGTTCTGTGTCAACCACTAATGTGTTTGACCGTTTGTGTCAGCACCATACAGCTGTTATTTACCCCTGAGTACTTTTTCATATCGTAATATATATCGCAGGGTTGGGGAAAAAAAATTAAAAGAAAAAAATTGCAATGTCAGTTTTTTCTAATATTGTGCAGCCCTGTTTCCTGGTGTTTCCACACATACAGAGCTATTTTTCTTTTAAAACCTTTCTTCTCTTGTTGTAACGTCTATCAACATCTGGTTTTTTTTTTTATTATTTTTTTTAAATCATTTGACTGTAGTTTTGAAAAACGGTCTTTTTTTGACATTATGCCAGTGTTTACTGCCATAATGTTAACAGTGGCGCTGCGGTCATCATATTGGCTGCCAATATGGCGTCCTGACAACTAAAAGTCATGTGACATCCAGAGCTCATTTAGTTGCGATAATACATTACATTCACCAAAACATGACAAAATGTATCTTCAAATAACAAACACCTTATGGAGTTTATTTATCAGTATACGTCTGTAAAGTCATTTATTTATATCTATTTTTAAACACAATCGTATTGGAAATCATTTTTAGTTCTGCACGAAATCTATTCCACAGTTTAACTTGAAAATTTAACTTATGTATGACGGTACTCAATAGAAAGATGAGGAAATCATTGACAGATGTGATTTTTTTTTTTTGGTACAAATTGAATGTAACCGTTCTTCCATCTAACCGTTCTTCCTATCTTTAGTTCTGTTGTTGGAATATAGACTATTCTAGAATGCAGAATTCTTGTTGCTTCTTAATAAGAAAATCTGCTTTGTAGCTTTTTTTTGTATCCATTACACTGCTCTACATGTTTTATAAAGTATCTGCTTCAGACAGTGAATGTGCTAAATCTTTCATATAAGATGAATCAGAAAACAAATAACTTTAGTGTTGGTTAGTTCATGTTTTTAATATATATGATGGTGTGTTATTCCACATATATGCTGGTTTATGTACATGTATATAATGGATTAGTAAATATTCCACTAGAAAGAACCTGTAAAGTGAATGGATCATAATGTGCAGACAGTGTTTGAAGTAGATCTGAGACCAATATTCCTTTGGACTAAAACCAATGGATGGATGGATGGATATTTTATTGGTCCCTTACAGGAAATTTCTTAAAAATTTAACAACAAATTCTCTTATTGATTCTAAGAATTTCACATTTTGACCCCAGGCTTATCTTGGAAACCAACATTTAAGACTTGAGTTTTCTTTATCACTTTAGCAGATGTGGGAACATTTCATTAAATGGTAAATAGTAAATAGACTGTACTTATATAGTATATTTTATACACCAGTGAGTGCCCAAGCACTTTACAATTCCTCACATTCACCCATTCACACACACACACTCGTACACCAGTAGACATAGATTAGTTTTTTTCTGGAAGCATTTTACTTGTTAGAGCAGTGTTACAGAAAGATGTGAAAATAATTACCAGACCACTTTGGTTTTCTGTACAAATTGAATATAACCATTCCTCCATCTAAACTTTAGTTGTTCTTTTGTTTAAATGTAGTCTATTCTTGAATTCAGAATTTTTGTTGCTTCTTAGTAAGAAAATCTGCTTTGTAGCTTTTTTGTTTTTTTTATCAACAGTTTATTATATAAATTATGAAAGACATCTTTCCTACTCATAACATATTTCTTGTTTTTTTTCTTTCTTTTCTTTTTACAGTCAAGGCCGTAATTGAACACGAGATCAAAAACGGGATTCCCGCACACCGTATTATCCTCGGTGGCTTCTCTCAGGTACAACGTCAACATGTTTTCATATCAACTCGAGCCATTTTCACGCCACAGTGTAAACAGTAGCTCATGGAAAAGGTCTGAGCGTGTTCTTTTTCTTTCTTCTGCAGGGTGGAGCTTTGTCCTTGTATACCGCCTTGACCTGCCAGCACCAGTTGGCTGGTGTTGTGGCCCTCAGTTGCTGGTTACCACTTCACAAGAGTTTCCCTGAGGTACGTGTAGGTTTACAGATGGACACACACACACTTAACCCTTGTGTGGTCCTTCGGGTCAAAGAGATCCGGTGGCTCACAAATGTACCTTTTTATACGTACTGTAGGATGCCATTGCTTTCTACTGAAAACAGTAATATATCCTTGGGGGGTGGGGTGATGAGTCTATGGAACTGAACTTTGGAATCTGGCTTTTTAAGACCCGATTGTAGGACACAGCCAGTGTGCCTTTTACGAAGGACCGCACAAGGGTTAAAGGAATCATGGTGTTCATTAGGTTTCTTTTCACGCTCAGGGACTGTTGTGCATTTTTCATTTTTTGATCACTTCTGCTCTAACATGAAATTTTGGCAAGATTGTTTTGTTTTTTTTTTAAACATGCAACCAATAACATCTCCCCCCACTTTCAACCCATCCTCACTGGAACTGAATAATAAAATAATTACAAATGTTTAAAGGGTGGGGGCAGAACAAAACAGAAATGACAATGTTAAATCACATACATAGACTTGTACAGAAATATAAAATCAAGATCAAAACTGAAGCTGTGTCTGGCTATAGCCTGGCTTGGGTGGAGTTGGTTATTCCAGTACACTAGAAGTGTAGGTGTACCAAAACAAACTAATACAGTCATTGATTAAAGCATGCTACTTTGGTAATTTATCAAGACTAATGTTGCACCGATCGATTGGCTGCCGATCATCATCGGCCGATATTGCCTAAAAATAGCCTGATCGGCGATCGGAAAAACATGCCGAACCAAAAGCCGATCACGTGACGTAAATTACTAGTGATCATTTTCAAACTGGCAAACACGCTACAGAACTGGCGCATCTGGTCTTGACTGTTTCTGTACTTTTTAAAACATGGTTAATTAATAGATAGTTTTATTTTAATATATGATGCACCCTCTGCTAGATGGAAAGGTATGGAAAATTAAAATTTCTTCTGTTATTGGCAATCAGTAGATCAAGGTTTTTTTTGGTGATCGATATTGGTTATCGGGCCAAAAAATGCTGATCAGTTCATCACTAATCAAGGCCATCAAAATATGAGATTAAAGGTCCCCACACTGATAGAAACTTGTCAGAGCCATCAGAGGCTCTGTCATGTTTCTATCAGTAATCTTGTTTCTATCATTGTTGTTATTTCCTGATTAACTCCTGCACTAAATTTAAAATGTACAGTGTGCAAACTGTTCACTGAGGAAATTGAGTCATTGAAACCCATTCAAATATGTGTTTTATTTTACCTGTCATTCTGATCATTTTTACTTCTCTCCCCCAGATAGATATTTTGGCTAAATCCCATTTCGCCCTTAGCCCTGCCCCTCCTGTTTTGCGCGTCCATGTGCAGGAGCAGGGGAAGGGGTGTCCCAATTCACATTAAGGCAGAGGGGGAAAGGGAAGGGCTTTATACCCCTTCAAACGGAGATTTTCCAGAGGCAGGCTCCAAATGGAGGGTTACGAGAAATTTCCCAGAAAACAATGCGAATCCTTTAAAAAAAAGGGCGGCACCTACAGTATGAAAGAAGTACACAAATGTAGTATTTTTGGCGTAATTAACTGTTTTTAAGTTGTGATAACTGTTGTATTGTATAACGTTTGACATTGTTGCAATGTGTAATGGTCATTTTCTCCATAAAACACACATGAAAAAATATTTACTTAAACATGGAGAAATCGGTCGATGCATAGCACTTCTCCGATTCGACGCAGATATTACTTAAAATATCCGCATAGTCCAGGAGAGCGTGGGAACTACAGCAGCACACATGTTAGTTTACTTCTGCTTAAAGCTGTGGTTTTTGGTTACGTAACAACTGGTGGAGTGAACTGATGATGTAGGTGAGTGTTGAAGGGGTGTCCCAATTCATAGGGGTTGGTTTTCAAGCCCTACCCCTTATAGCTCTGTTTGAAGGGGTAAGTGGTAGGGGGCTAAGGGGAGAAATGGGATTCAGCCTTTGACTGTGTTTAGATATGGAGAAACAAACCCTGGTATTTCCACTAGATGGCACTGATCTCCCTCTCCTTTACACTCAGATTTTTGCTGACCATTTTGATTAATCATTTGATGATTTTGTGTGCTCGAAATAAGTTAAACTGAACTGAACTGATGTTCTGTTTGTTTTATTAACTTACAACAAAAACCATGTGATTTGCATGGAAAAGACACTGACCCACTGGCTTAAATACTGTGGATGAACAGAAGTGTGGAATTCAGAAAGTGTGTTGCACTAACTGGGGTTGTTAAATACAGCCCCTCACTTCAAGAAATCTCCTTGGAGGACCCCCCCCCACACACACACACACACACATACACATACACATACACACACACACACACACACAAGGTTCTATTTATTTCATTTATTTATTTACTTTGCTCACTCATTGTACGTCTTTGTCCTACAGGCATTGGCCGGCCATAAGAACTTACCAATCCTGCAGTGCCACGGTGAATCAGACGCCATGATCCCTTTGAACTTCGGTTCTATGACGGCTGGAAAACTTAAACACATTATCAATCCTCAGATGGTCACCTTCAAAACCTTCCCAAACCTCTCTCATTGCTCCTCCAATGAGGTAACTTAACACTGTCTTTACAGTACAGCAAAGTCTGAGCACACGTCTAAACATGCTTTGTGTTTGTACAAATTTACATTTCAATGTTTATTTTGGGGATTAGTGTTTAAAAAAAATGGGAAAGGGGAGTGAATGGTTGATAGAGACCATAAGTCACTGCATTGGATGACTGATTAATTTAATTTAATTTAATAGTAGAACTGCACAATATATTGTTTGAGCATCAACATCACAATGTATGTGTGCACAATAGTCACATGCCAGGTCCTGCAGTTGTTTTATTAAAAAAAAAATTATCTGGATATATATATATATGTGTGTTTAATTAATGAATTAATACATTTTTATTGATTTTATTTTGTATTTAGTTATATATTTTTAATGAATAATTATTTCGGCTACAAAAAGGATGACACTGAAACGTATGTTCTGTGTCGACCACTAATCTGTTTGACCATTTGTGTTAGCACCACACACCTCTTATTTACCCCTGAGTATTTTTTCATATCATAATATATATTGCAGGGTTAAAAAATGTCAGTTTTTTTCTAATATTGTGCAGCCCTATTTAATAGTCATAGGTTTTATTTTGCATATAGGTTTTTGTATTGTAGATCGGTCTTTTTTCTTCTATAACGTATTACTTGTCACACTGTTGTACTGGACCTGTGTCACAATTTTGTCATATCAACAAATAATTAAAACTGCAAGCAGTCTCAAAGGCCTTCACTGCCCCTCACGACCGCCACACGACTTAAATTTGAGCCAAATCGTTCTCCGGTTTCCTCCCACCAGAGTCGACTAAAATTATTTTATTCATAACATTAAATGTATATGAATTTTGGTCAACTGAAACTAGACTCGCACTAAAATGATTTAGATGACTAAATTGTGACTAAAACTAAAATTACATTTTCATCAGGGGACTAAAACTAAATTATAATTTTCGGACAAAATTAACACTGGACGATTCTTTATGGACAGAATCCTGACACAGTTTAGCTTCACTTCATTATGAATATTTTTACATGTACGTTCATTCGATCAGTGGTCTTCAGCCCTGGTCCTTAGGGGGTCCACTGTCCTGCATGTTTTAGATGTCACCCTGCTCCAACACACCTGATTCAAATGATCAGCTCATAAGCAAGCTCTGCTGATGTGCTCTTGAGCAAGGCACTCAAGTGGCCTTTTTTTTTTTTTCTTTAGTGATTTTGAATCTTAACAGTTAATATAATAAAGGTATTTGCCTTGGGGCGGTACGGTGGTGCAATGGTTAGTAGTCGTGCCTCACAGCAAGAAGGACCCTGGTTCAAATCCCACACCAGACCTTTCTGTGTGGAGTTTACATGTTCTCTTCGTGTCTGCATGGGTTTTCTCTGGGTACTCCAGTTTCCTCCCACCATCCAAACACATGCACTGATAGGTTAACTGGTTAACTAGTTAACTGGTTAATCTAAATCACCCATAGGTGTGAATGTAAGAGTGATTGTTTGTCTATATATGTTCAGCCCTGAGATGAACTGGAGACTCATACAGGGTGAACCCCACTTTCACCCATTGTAGATGAGTGATATAGCACTAAAGTCATTTGTTTTCTGATTCATCTTATTAAAGTATGTCTGAAGCAGGTACTTTCTAAAAGAAATTGTAGAACATTATTTGTATGACAACATATTTTTTCTCTGCTCTGTTCTCTTACAGGAGATGATGGTTGTAAAGGAATTTATTGAGAAGTATTTGCCCAGGATCTGACCTCACCTCATCCCTACTGTGACCCCCCCCTCCCAGACACTGACCTCTCATCCCTGATCTGCCATTCTCCCACAGGAAACAGCCATGAGCACCCCTTTTTCACACACATTTGACATAACCACATACGAACACACACACACGCACAGCAACAATAATAATTCGATCCACGCTGCTAATCAAACCATCGTACAGGTCAGACCAACAATGAAATAAATTTGTCAAATTTAAAGTGATGCGATGAAAAACATAACCAAGTACTCGCACATATAAGTCTTAGCCTTCAGAGGGAGAAACACTGGCCGATGCTTTACATTCCCTTAGAATGTTTTTTTTTTTTTTTCTAGGTCACTGCTTTCAAGCCTCAGTTTTTCCCTCATTTACTTCATCTTTCCCTTTAGCGGTCACATCCTCTACTGCATCTGCTATTCTTTCTTATGACCAACAACACGAGGCACTCTGTTGAATTGCAATTGAGTTCAGACCAAACCAACTCCGGTGCTCAACCCTGATTGAGCCCTAATTTCCCATCAGCCAACATTCCACCCTGTGACAATATACTTCAACCTTGCTAAGGTGGCCCCTATTATGAATCTACATTGATTGGAGCACCTCTCACGTTTCCCTTTTTTAACCATGTGATAAACCTTATTGCATTATATAAAGAAATTCCAACTGAAATAAAGGACAACTAATTAATCCCTGCTTTTGACACCTTGTGCTGTTCTTTCCAAACTACCTACTACACCCGCATAGTTATTAATAACAGTGTTGGGTAGATGTTACATATTAAGTAACTATTTGTATGGATTATAATTAGTGCTTTCAAATTATTCAAATATTTAATCTGATTAAACACATGATTGCTCTGGATAAATAATGATTAAATGTGATTTAAAAAAAATAAATTAATTAATTGTTTCATTTTGTATGAGCAAACAGAAGGGAATATATCTGCACTGAACGTGTTTGTCCAAGCCAGGCAATGCATTAGCCTAGTTCTACCAGAATCCCAGACGGACATATGCTTCAAGTTAATGTAGGATTTTAATCTAGGAGTGTTTCAGTGAAAAGAAAGCCAAATCAAAACACTTTAGTCAGTCGACAAAAGTGAGTTTTTTGCTCTTGCATTCTCCACAAAATACACTAAGAAACACAAAAAATGCAGAAAAAAATCTAAAACATGCTAAAATCCTATAAAATTCATAAAACATAAATGACACAAAAGCACTGAACAATCCAAAACATATTTAAAAAGTCTTCTACCCCCACCAATCCAAAACTTATGCAAAAACATGAATATATATGCAATTAACATGTTTATCAACACCTTCAATTTAATTTAATTGCATTACAATTTTTAATCAGATTCATTGTGACAGATTAATCTGTTAATTTTGACAGTCCTAATTATAATGTAAACCTCTGTTAATGTTCTCCAGGATCTCATTCATACAGGAATCTAGTTCCTTGACATTTCTGCAGCTCCACTTTGATGACTGCAGTAATTATTTAAAGTTGAGCTGTTTATGATGAGTTAATTTTCTTATAGGTTAGGAATCATTGTTAAACATTGATTATGTTCTTTCTTCAGAAATTCATCTTTCAAGTAACTTGCCCAACACTGATTGTCTTTCAGTCTGCATTACTGTCTCTAGACATAATTTTATAGGTTATACTTCAGTTGATTTCATTTGAATCATTTTGGATGAATGAATGACAGATCATACAGTTGACAAAATTGCATGAAATATCACTTCAAATAATTGCAGGCTACACTTATGTCTCGTCATTGTTCCTCCCACGAACTTGCCCTCTTTTAATCTTCCAATTTATATTTTCTCCCTATTGACTTAAACTCTAGGGAAAACACCCCCAAAAACCTTGCATCTTTCCATATCTTTCAAAGCAGTCAAAACAATCTAATGACCTTTTAGTGGCACCAAAATAAAACATCCAACTCCCTCTAGCTCCCTCGTTTGGCAACTTACTGTAACCCCCAAATATAACATGAAAGGTCAAATATAAACTTAAATGCAACACTAGCATTAATCACCTCTTTAAAAAAAAAAGACTATACACTGGGAGAGCTTTGGTGAGAAGCTGTTCCAATGTGCCTGAAGGGTAATTTTACAAACTAAAAAGTTAATCTTGAACAACCTGTAATCCTTGGACATAAGAGTGTAACTGAGTTGTGTGTGTTTAAAAACATATATCAGGTGTTATGCATTTTCCTTTGTGAATGTTAAATTTTCCTTCCTCATGATTGCCTGTGCTTTATTGCCGTTCTTGAAACTGATTTTTTAAAAAAACGTGACAGGAGGAAAGACATCTGTTTTGATTGTTGTTCACAAATCATTGAATGTCTCTTAACTCCTTAAGTAGTTTCTTTAAAATATCTTATCTTGATCACTGATTATATCTTTTTTTCTCTTTCAATTCAAAGATTTGAGATTCTTTACCATTTTTGTTTGGATTATTTTGATTGATAGTTTTTTCCGCTGTGTGACATCGCACTGTCCTGTGTTTTTTCCTGGGTTGTATGTTATTGGTTAAGCGTTTTACATGTGTTTTTCTTTAATGGGTTTAATGTTTTGTTGTTTTTTTGTCATTGTTTTCATCTCATTCTTTTTTGTGTCTGTTTATAATGATGAGCATTAAGAAAACATGTTGAAGTGAGACTGGTGGCCTCTTCGATTATATTGTTTCCAAGACACCTGTATGTGGAATAAATTACAAAAAAGGAAAAATATGACTTGAGCTTCTGTTGTGTTTATTTGTGGGATGAAAACGCAATCCATTGCAAAATGTTTCTCGTTCTTTATTTGTAACCTTAAGACGAACAGCAGACATGATCAATGTCTGAATGAGTTATTCATGAGGATAATGCTTAGCGGAAGCATTGATCACGGTGAATTAATAAACCGACATTTATCTTTCCGCGAGAAGCTGAATGAATATATTTATATTATGATTGTATTTGTACGTTTAGTCTCAAAATAAATCTATAAAATGTATGCTGCAAGTGAATCTAAAGGCACAAAAATACTGATACTGCTGGACAACCGTAAAATCACAAAATGTGTTATCGCATCACAGAAGACGTTAATCAAGAGCTCTTTATGAATAACAACTAAAAGTAGGAACTTCCTGTTTGTTCTTGAACGCCCCATTGTAACCCCACCCCCCGCCCTTCTGATCAAGTGACCAATGAACGGAGGCGGGCGTTTCTCTCTACATCGGAGAAAGAAAGACCTCTTTTATGCGCAACCGTTGGTCGCCATTTTGAGAAGACAAGCAGCAGAGATTACGACACGGAAATTTTGTCTAAATCTTTCTTTGTGTTATACACTCGCTGTTTAAAAAAGGGCAATGTCTCGATTTAACTATAACCGCGGTGGGATGGGGATGGGAATGGGGATGAATAATTTCATGGCTCGCAGGGGTGGTGGGCCCGGCGGACCGATTCGAGCAGGATTGATGGGAAGCCCACAGTTCAGAACCCATCCTTTCCAGCACCAAAATCGGAGGGGAACAAACGACTTTAACAGACCCCAGGGTCCGCAGTCCCAGATTCCCGAGAAGACTCCCCCGAAGCCACAACAGAACCAGTCTTCGCCAATCATTCCTCCACCGAGTCCTGGTCCGGCTCTGACGATGAAAGGCCCGGCACAACAACAGCCGAACAAACCAGCTCAAGAACAGGGGAATCAAACAAAGCAAACGCCCGCAGCGACTCCACCGAAGATTCAGTCACCTTCACCAACACCTATCGTGCCCACTCCTCAGTCCAACCAGGCAAGCAATAACCAGACACTGAAGTCACCGGCCGCTAATGCTAATGGGCAACAACAGAAGCAACCTCCGCAACAAACGCTGAAATCCGAGACACCGCAAGGCCAGAGACCGGGACCCCAGCAGGGCCAGAACAAGCCGGGACCCCAACAGGGCCAGAACAAGCCGGGACCCCAGCAGGGCCAGAATAAGCCGGGACCCCAGCAGGGCCAGAATAAGCCGGGACCCCAGCAGGGCCAGAATAAGCCGGGACCCCAGCAGGGCCAGAATAAGCCGGGACCCCAGCAGGGTCAGAACAAGCCAGGGTTCCAGCAGGGTCAGAACAAGCCAGGGTTCCAGCAAGGCCAGAACAAGCCAGGGTTCCATCAAGGCCAGAAGCAAGGTCAGAGACCAGGACCTCAGCAAGGCCAGAAAATGGGGCCCCAACAAGGCCCGAAAGCAGGGCACCAACAAGGCCCGAAAACAGGACCTTCACAAGCCCATAAATCGCCAGCCGTTAATCAAGGGGGGTCAGAGCAAGGTGACTCTGGTAGCTGTGCGACAAAGGTTAGTGCTATTTTTATTGTTTGTGTATATAGAGATTTTGTTTATACTTATGCTACATTCTGTCTTGAATTGCATTGGCGTCTTTTTTAGCTAGCAGTAGCTCATGGCACTACGGTGGTATGTTGAATTTTTTGACCTGGGCTGTCTGGAGGGGCGGTGCACTCTTAAGTACAGTCATCGGCTTTTGTTAAAGGAGCGCTCATCCGGTTTTATGGCTGTGCTCGTAAGAAAAACAAACGAACTCTTTTTTTGACGCTTTAGCCATCCGCCATTTTGCTAAGAACGCGGACACACTTAAAATGTACGAATTCATAAACTCACGAGTTTAACATCTCTCAAACTACTTCAAATTGAAGACAAAAAGTATTTGTGTGATGTGGAATATGTTAATTTTTGCTCACTGATTAGTAGTTGTATGTTGGCTTGCGCTGGTAAAATGTAGGTCAAGTGTTCCCGTTGTTCTACATATGAGGTGGCGTCAATAAACATTAAATGGACTTAAATAACCCTCATTCTCATTGAATATTACACCACGCCTTTGAGGATTGACTCTTATCATACTCTTTGTCTTTAGGAGTTTAAGTTGTCCATGTTGCTTAAACCTGGCGAAAAGTCTTACACTCAGCGGTGTCGTCTGTTCATTGGCAACTTACCAAATGACATTACCGAGGAACAGTTCAAGAAGATGTTTGCAAGATATGGAGAACCCAGTGAGGTCTTTATTAATAAAAGCAAAGGCTTTGGTTTCATCAGATTGGTAAGATAACATCCTTACATTTGCTTAGTTTTAATACAATAATGTTCTAGCTTTACAGATGTGCTAATGATATTCCTTTTGTTGTAGGAGTCTCATGCTCTTGCAGAGATAGCAAAAGCAGAGTTGGATGATACACCAATGAAAGGCAGACCTCTGCGTGTGCGATTTGCCACACATTCAGCAGCCTTGTCTGTGAAGAACTTGTCACCATATGTTTCCAATGAACTCCTAGAGGAAGCCTTCTCCCAATTTGGAATGGTTGAGAGAGCCATTGTCATTGTAGATGATCGTGGGCGGTCAGCAGGCAGGGGCATAGTTGAATTTGCCTCAAAACCAGCAGCTAGAAAGGCTCTGGACCGGTGCAATGAGGGTGTCTTCCTGCTTACCACGTAAGTGCTTTGATTAGTGTTTAGAAGACTTGTCTGAGTTTATGGAAAATGCCTCACATATATTTTGGAGACTGTTGTTTTTAAAAGGCCTGGTTTTAGAAAATGTTGCATTTTTTTGTCTGCCATCAACATCCTTTGATTTAATATATTGACATAACATTTTAACAGGTCTCCCCGGCCAGTTATTGTTGAGCCTATGGAGCAGGTTGATGATGAAGATGGCCTTCCTGAGAAACTGGCAGCGAAGAACCCAAGATATCAAATGTAGGTGTTCATTCAACTGTGGCATCTGTTTTAGAGGGGATTTTATATTGGATAACAGGAGTAATTATCTTTTTCCCTTTGTTATACAAATGATTCAGTCAGCAGATGGCATAGTGTGAAATGGGGGCTGGTAATGGTAGGGGTGCAGCTGTTGTAAAATCAATTCCTTCTGTGAAGTGGCAGATGTTTAACTCCAGTCAAGGGGGGAGGACGAATAGTATACTCATGTTTAATGTTTATACTATTAATAAAACATTTTGAATAATAGATTTATTTTAGACTCCTACTTTTGATTGTTTCAGGGATGGAAAATAAAACTTGTTATACTAATTCAGATTATTCATTGACTATTAGGGAACGTGAGGAACCCCCTCGCTTTGCACGTCCAGGCACTTTTGAGTATGAGTACTCCAAACGTTGGAAATCATTGGATGAAATGGAGAAGCAGCAGAGGCAGCAAGTTGAGAAGAACATGCGTGAGGCCCGTGAGAAGCTTGAGAGTGAAATGGAGGATGCTTACCATGAACACCAGGCCAACCTGCTCAGACAAGGTGAATGAAGCACACATTTATTGCTTATGCTTTATTTAAGACCATACTTTACATTACTAATAGTAATGTGTTTTTCATAAATATAAAAGCTGACATTGTTATTTCGTTTATTTTACCCAGTGATATATATTGGGATATGAAAAAAATAAGCAGGAGAATATAATGGCTGTGTGGTGCTGACATAAGTGGTTAAACAAATTAGTTGTTGCCTCATGGCAACAATAGCAAGGCCCTGTCAACTCACAAGTTTTTCTTCAGTGCTGTTCTTGTGGCGGAAATAATTACTGACATCTGATGTTGCTTTTCTTTTTGGCACCAAGCCTTCCTTTTTTTAAATTTATTTTTTCCTCTTGTTCCAGTGACTCCTTCTATATGCAGGGTTGTGGTCTAGTTCAGCAAACTATTAAGAATTGATTTTGATTGGTGGATCACCGCACAGTGTGTGTCATTCACGTTCTCTTGAAATTAGATTACACGTTGAGTTCATCCTGCATCACAGGACCTTCAATGTGACTACTGCACATGCTTGGATTACAATGACTATGACCAAACGATATATTAATAATCATAATACATTTTGTTAGCATAGTGCTTTTCATGGCACTCAATTGAACAATAGAAAACGGAGCAATCACAAATTAAAACAGACAGAATAAAAGTAGTGTCCTGAAAAAGGGAAACGTCTAAAACATGCAGGATAGCAGCCCAAGAGGACCAGGATTGCTCTTAAATGTAATTCTACTGGCGGCAGCGGGTGAGGAGACGAGCTGCAGAGTTCTAGATGCGCTGGAATATGCCATGGTTGCGAGTGTGGAGAGAGGGATGCTGTCAATGGAGACGCATATGGGGGGGGGGGATTAGGAGGTCGGATTTGTCACTGTTGAGTTTGAGGTAGTTAGTTTGCATCCATACTGTGTAGCTCTACTCATAAGTAGTAGTATTTCGGGGTGCAAAGCCCCTAATGTCCTTAGTATAGCTGTTCAATCAGCAGTTGTGTTGTTTCAGATCTGCTGAGGCGACAAGAGGAGCTGCGACGCATGGAGGAGCTCCACAGTCAGGAAATGCAGAAGCGAAAGGAGATGCAGCTGAGGTAAGAGTTTGGATCTTATGGTAAAACTAGCCACACATCCAGCATAACTTAAACATCCTGGAGAGTTAATCTTGAATTTGATGATTTGGCATGTAT
This sequence comes from Siphamia tubifer, assembly GCA_020466265.1. Classification (NCBI taxonomy): domain Eukaryota; kingdom Metazoa; phylum Chordata; class Actinopteri; order Kurtiformes; family Apogonidae; genus Siphamia; species Siphamia tubifer. Next base: position 43,161,233 of record CM035793.1, read on the forward strand.
AATGAGGAATATCCAAATGTCAAACTTTAAAAATATTTATAGACAAGAGGAAGAGCGTCGCAGACGGGAAGAGGAAATGCTTCGCAAGAGAGAGATGGAAGAGCAGATGCGTCGCCAGCGTGAAGAGAACTACAGGATGGGCAACTTCTTGGATGTAAGTTACTCTGCATAAATCTTTTGGGATTGTAATGAGATATAGTATTTACATGGTCTAATGTTGGGTTCTTTCCTTTCAGAGGGACAGGGAAATGAGGCTGAGTGCTGGTGGAGCACTGGGCATGGGAGGTAAGGTGACATCATCCCATGTCTTTTCAGTTGAGATAAACTGTTAAGTTATACAAGTAATGTGTTGAAGTATTGACCTGTGTACATTACAGCTATAAGATCAATGGTTAACATGTACCACTGTTGAATGTAAACTGCCCTAGTGCTCACAAATTACAAACTGAAAGACAGCTTTTACTTCATGAAAGGTTTCACTTGAATAGGTCGACCTTTTTTGTACTATTATGGTTAATTGGATTTAATATTTTTTTTGTTTCGTGTAGAAATGTCCTTTGGTTCCTCCAGCCAGAAGTTTCCCATGACTGGACTAGGATTTGAGGGGCAGCAGGGAATGGGAACATCTTCACCAGGCATGATGAGCAACGAACTGGTAATGTATCCCCATTATGGGAATATCAGTAGCCATTATAGCTAGTGTCTGGACCCCCCACCCCCCCATTTTTTTTCCCCAAGACGCCAAGCTGATTGAAAATCAAGGCCAGTTGGTGATGCTGTAGGGGCAATCATGAACCTTTGTCCCATAGTGGTCCCAGCGGTCTGCTGATGGCTTGCTGCCCCCCTTCCCCATCTTGTTTCTTTGACTGGCCAACCAAACCCCCTCAGTTACCTTCTCCTGAGTTTTGGTGCATTTCATCAGCTAAGAAATATCAACCTGTACTAAAGTCTACAGAATTGCTCTGCAGTACACTCTTGGACAGCTGTAGACTCTGCTCACTCTTGTAAATACACATTTGGTGTTGTAGGCTGCTATTGCAAGCCCTGTCTGATGTGAGCGGGACAGGCACTTTTTCTTGACTGGTGGCAGAATGGCATCTTTCTTGAATGTTGATATGGTGCTTATGTAGATTTTAATAGTTTTTCGTACTGTGCCAGTAGTTTTATTCATTATGTCATACAAGGGAATCAAGTTGTATATGCGCTCCACTCATGTTTCACTAGAAACATACTGTAGGGTTCTGCTTCAATTCCTGGACCAGCAACATGTTTTTTCCTGTGTTTTATTTTTTGAAAAAGAGCATTTACAGTGATTTTTAGTGCAGGTTGATGAAACAAACTATCAAACTGTGAACACAGTATTCATAAATTATCGATCACAGCAGGAGTGACTGATGGGGGCAGTATCGTTTAACATTGTATTAGCCTATCCTAAATCATAAGGTATATTTTATATTTCACATTCCTTGAACTGGAAATTCTACAAAGCACAATGTCACTATTGTGATTTGTAAGTTACATAGTGTTCAAATAGGCTTTTTGGTAAAATTATTTTCTATGGTTTGCTTGGGCTGTGTGATTATGTAGTGCAAAAGTATGTTTATTCCACATGACATGTATACCACATACACAAACCTCTGTTTGCAGGAAAAATTTTCCTTTTTTATATTTAATTACATCAATGCAATGGTTGTTAAAAGAAATGATTAGATAAGTGCCTATAATTTGTTGAGTCCTTATGTGCTATATATATATATATATATATATATATATATATATATATTAGGGCTGTCAATCGATTAAAATATTTAATCACGATTAATCTCAAGATGATCATAGTTAATCGCGCGTTAAAAAATTAGTGTCAAAGGCATGTTGCCATAACACGTTACTAACACGTTAATTTTGACATCTTTAATATACATATACACACACACAGAGAATGTACAATGTCATATGTGCAGTTATCTGGGTTTAAAACTATCAATATTGGCCTTGAAGACACTCATATTATCATACAGCCCTAGTGTTAACTCTGCTGCTAGCTAAGCTGATACGTATCTGTGATACAGGGCATTTTTGACTGCAGTCTGTTGTCTTTAGTTTAGGTGGTCAGTAATATTTGCCAGTTATTGTCCTTTAGGACTCCTGTAGGTTTAACTGACAAAATGAAACCTTTTGAAGGTTGCCTTACAGGTCTACTGTAAATGCATTGAAGACACTCATGACTGTACTGTAGCTATGAATAATTACAAATGGACACCTCAAATATAAAATACCCCACTTTATCTAAAGCTTTGTTTTGATCATCATTATTTTCAGGCAGATATGACTTTTGTCTCCAGAAAAAATATTTCTAATATTTAAAATCTGGTGCTATTTCAGATCTTGTGAGAGGGTAATATTAGTATTTTTTTACTGTGAACAACAGGAGTGCTAAATGTTTTTGAACCTTGTTAAATCTAGAAAAAAAATACACATTACAATTTACAGGTGTTTGCTTGTAAGATGTGTCGACTATTAAGCATCTTGCAAATATATGCTTATGAATGACATATCTTTTGCATATATTTGATTTTATCAAGCTATCTTTTATTTGAAGTTCGTGCTACAGATTTGTATCTGTTGACACATTAAACATTTTTATTCCTGTTTGTGAATTTTTAAGATTTCCAAAGCATTTGGAAATAGTGTGAAGCCTTTTTTTCTGCCAGAAAAACTTTGCATGATACAAACCGAATGCTTAATTCATAGTCCATGAAGTTGAATAAAATGCACCTCAGCACTGTTTTTATATTTACATTCAAAAATCTCACACAAATGTATATTGTACTAGTTCTACACTGTGGTCTTTAATGGAGGCTTGTTTGGCTTTGCATACATTCTCTTTGTAATGCACATGATGTGGAAAAGGAGTTGTGCTTCATATTGTACTTGTACAATAAGGGTGTAATGGTACAGAAACAATTCAGTACAGTATGTTTTTGGTACAAGAGTCTTTGGTTTAATACATTATACATGCATACGTACATACATTTACGCACATTTAAAAAAATATAAAATTAAATGTATATAGAGATATGGATAGATCTAAATAAACGAAGATGCAACATAAATACATCCGATCTTCACAAAACAATGACGGCACACCGCTCTTTTGTTTTTTTGTCTCTCTTCATTTACAAAACTGAAAGGGAATCAGAAATGCTCCCAAATCTGAGACCTTAAAGAAGTTGGAAGGTCTTCCCACTTTGGCTCTGAACTGCCATGCAGGTTCGCCTTCACAATGTGTATGATCTGCACACCACGTAATGTCCATCAAGGATATCAAATATATGGGTTCTGTTTGTTGCCACCCTGCTTATACTTTGTTTTCTGCCTCAAGTGTTTATCACATAGGTTACATATATTCCTCCGGTACACCTCCATATTTTATTTAAGGCCTCAAACTGAAATCCAAAAAAGTGTCATTACACCCTTATTGTACAATGTTTGTTTTTTTTTTTAATGTACTCAAGGACCAGTATAATTCAAATTCCTGATTATTTTACTGTTCTATATATTAATGGCATTTGGAAATAAGTTGACTGATTTTTATTTAATACTTTGAAGCATTTTATATAGTGAAACTTACTGAAAGCACTGCATCTCGCCTTCCATCAGTTTGGATGGCAGTAAACTGTTGACTTATTTGTATTTGACCAGTCCCCCCCACCACCAAATTTCTTTTAAAAATATGTATGTAATTCTAATGGTGCATTGAAGAGGTTTGGCCTTACACCTCATGTATTTAATGATTATTAAGACTTAAACAAATTATTAACATTTACAAAATGCTAGACCTGTCAAGCAGTATTGGCTTGTCTTGGCATGCATTGGAGATGCTATACTAGGTAGGCACTGACTAACGAAAGCATTACCCTCTCTTCCTTCTCCGTATGTAACCTGTGGCACCTGTGGATCTTCATATTGGAACGAACGGTTTCTTCGGATGCGTCTCCTGCCGATTGTTATAAATCTGCTCACAATAATAACCACCATCATTGGCATACATTTTTCTAAACTTTTAAATGGACATGAACTGTGCTTGCACACTGACCCCTTCCTGTATTCCCTGCCTCTGTCTGCCTCCCGTGCATATTGACCCCCACAGCGTAGCGAACGCTTTGCACAGGGTGGCGCTAGGGGGATGGGTCCTGGTAATCAAGCGTACGGCAGAGTCCGCGAGGAGTTTGATGGTCCTTCTAAGAAAGCCCGTTTTTAAACGCTGATTTTTGATGCGCCTTATGGCACCCTTTGTATAGAATCTCTGAAACACACATGTTGAGTGAAATTTCTTGTATTTAAGTTTAAAGTGTTGCTCCATTTTAGCCTGAAAGAACTCATTTTATGAGGGTCGATATTTTGATTTTTTTTTTTTTTTTTTCATTTTGTATTGTCAGTAGTATTGAAAAATAGGTCACTCTCATGTGATAAGTACTTATATATCACCCATGTATAATTTCTTTTTCTAGATGTATTATGCTCTGTGAGTCGTCGTGAAGTGATAATTGTAACATTTTTCTCAACTTTCTATGGCTTTGTTTTGTGCCATACATTTGGAGTCGAGGCATGTATGATAATAAAGGTTCATTGGTTCTATCAGGACAAACCTTAAACCTTTAGTCTTATCATTTGAGACATTCTTTATATATACATATAAAATACAACTGAACCCAGGCAAACAGCCACATCAGATCTTAAAGGGTCTATGTGTTATTTCTGCCACTTTCCTGACCGCTTCTTCTCAAGTGTTCCCTATAAATCAAAACAAACATTTTTCTCCATTTTCTTCCCTGCATTATTATCTTGGGAAAACACTTGGACTCTAAACTGTAGTTTGAACGTGGGAACAAAATGGTTCAAAATAACTGTTGCTTAATTTGTAATGGTTTTGTAACGCTTGTATAGTCATGCACCAGGAGAACAGAAATGCCACACATGGAGCCTTTAAGACAGCCTATGGAATGATTGCTTGTTTGCCACTAAACTAGACCCAAGTGTGCTGTGCTTGTGTTTAGCAGTTGGCTGTGAATTTCCAGGCAAATGGAAACCGTGGACTGTAGATGCCTAAGCATCTACCTTTAGCTCATAGTAATAGTATCAGTGGTAGCAGCAGCAGCAACAATAAACATGTTGAAGCAACATTAGATGTTTGACCTTATTGCCACATGGGAAGCATTGAACTAGTAAAGCTGCATCAGCATTACCACAATGTACTTTTTTATATAAATGAGTTAGTTTGTAGTGCCACAGTTAACCCTAGCACTATTTAAATTTTGTGTATCATTATTAATGTTAAAAAAATGGGTTCAGTGAATTTTAAAGACTTTTATACCAATTTTAAGTTTTGAAAATTTGATTTCGGAAGACTTTGATTAGAGAAGATGACTGTCAAAATTGAGTCCTTTTTTTGTATCAATACTCGGGTGTGTTGTACACATAGATTTGAATGGAAGTAAACCTCAATATGCAGGATGCTTGTGCAGATCTGGAAAGTCTTAAAAAGTATAAAACATTTTTGTGCAAAAGTCTTAAAGTAAAGTCTCAGTTGAATTTTAGATTATGACCAAATTATAGTATAGATCCAAGTACTTAAAAAAATAAATAAATTTAAAAAAATAAAAAAAATTGGCTAACTGCTCAGTACCAGAATGATTCCAGTGAAACTTGTTGGTGTTTCTATGCACTTTTGTGATTTTCATGTTTTAAAAAATGTTCCTGTAGGCAAAACATAATTTTCTGTAAATAGGCTTGTGCATGATTTAATAAAAGTTACTTTTCTACTATATACAAGAGGTGCAATCTCGCCCCAAAAAGTAAGCACACAAGGGTTTTTGTTTTTTTTTTTTAATCTGGAATTTTTACTTGGGTGAAGAGGAAATATCCTGAAAATGACTGTTGGAGCCTCACGAGGACTTCATAAACATGTGCTAAACCAGACATAACACATTTAGACATTTTTATATTTAATCTCCTCTTACTTCCTACTTTATACAAATGTATAAGTAAAACATGTATTTCTTCACACCAGCTAGTACTGAATATAACAAAGTTGATTATTGCAGCTTTGAATATGAAAACATAGATCTGCACTTTTTTTACCTGTTTTTTTTCTCAACTTTTGTAAGCGGAATGGAACTTGGACCCGTTTGTGAATTTTGTTTTGCATCATGCCACGAAACCCAAGCAAGAAACCTGATCAGTTTTATTAAATCACTTTGAAATTTTCAAAGGTTTTTTTAAATATATATTTTTTAAGCATTTCCACTTGTTTTATATTGCATAATTTTTAATTTGGAGTTGAGGGAAAGCATGTTGGAAGCATTGAACTGATGGGGACTCAACAGACAGTACAGTGTGTCACTGTTGTACTTTGCATCTGACACACTGACCGTACAACATTTTTAAGGTCAAAGTGATGACTGCGTTTGTACGACACAGTTTGTCACATTAATTCCATCTGTGATTGTGGACCAAGTAACTCTAGATTTAAAGAAAACATTCACCTTAAAGCCTCTCCACAGCATTTTTCACACAACACAATCATTGTATTTTTGCATAATGAAGTGTGTCCCTTTTTGAAAACATGACATGAAAAACCTAACACTCTCATAACTTTTCCATTGAAACCGCTCACACCTCAATCACTTATGTCAATACTTTTTTTGAAAGTACTGTGGCATCACATGGACTCCTACCTTCACTCACACTGACTTGCATGCGCAAGACTTGGGTGGTAGGTGAAGATGAAACAAACAGTAAGTGTAAGTAAGACCTTTAATCTATTCTCAAACTCTTTGAGTCTTATCTGTGTTAAGGGATGACTAGAATAATAGAAGCATTTAAAATGAAATCATGCTGACATATTAAGCAGTGTTGTCCAGTGTTCAACATGTTTTACACCATTATAGGTTGAATATTTTGTTCATAACCTTCTGTTGTCCATATACCAGTAAAGAGCCGGGGGGGGGGCGGGTGTTCACACATTTTAAAAGTGATTTTTCAAACATAACCTTTGGGGTCACTTCCACATTGTTAACGGTGAGTGTCTGACTGGAATAGGGATGCACCGATCCGACTTTTTTTTGGTTCCGATTAGGGATGGCGAAATTTATATATATATATATATATAATTTTAAAAAATCTTGGCCGATTACTGAGCCTCATTAACCGGTTGAAGTCGGTCACCGAGAAAAGAAAACTTGCTTTGCTGGCTCACACACACACAGCCATTTACCGTGACACGCTCACTTCGCTTTTTGAACACAAGTCACGCTGTGAGATGGAGCGATTTTATATTAAAAGTTAATTTTTAAACCGTCGCACATAGCAAAAACTAAATTATTTACAGAAAATTATGACCGGACAATGTTGAGGCGGTCAACCATCAGTCAAACGGTCGTCGGTTAACATCCCTAGTTCCAATGCCAATATAGATGCTGGGGCCTTGTGTATCAGTCTGATATAGAGCAGAGGTTGTCAGCGGTGAGACAAGTGACACATTTGTGTGTGCTAGTGACCACAGTTGTACCCTCCCCTGCTCTCACAGGGGGCGACAGGTAGTCATTGACCTCACTTTCACTTTCTCATAGCTTTATCTACAGAGCTATGTAACCTTCCAAGGTTCCAAGTTCAGGTAAATCATGTTACTTTCACAACTGTTGGTATGCCTCACATTAGAATTGGAGATGTTAGTGCTACAAATATTCTCAAATAAATGTGTTTCACAGAGCTACTATTTTCCATTCTGAGCTGCTGGAGAAGAATGGCCTTGCTCCAGCAAAGCTATGCAGTCAGATTATTATATCCCCAAACTGAGATTTAGGGTCCTTATGTTTTTGGTCTAACTGCTGCCAGATATCCTTCGTATCGATGCTATAACTCAAAATATTCATTTAGAATTTTTTTCCATATCAGGGATTATCATAGGGGTGAAGAATGGATTTGATTTCAGATAATTTGCCATTTTAAGATTACACACAAAAAGTTTAGTCAGTCAAGATTCTTTTATTAAAATCACTGAAACTATTTGTCTGACTTGAAATGAAATACAAATGAAGTTCATGACCTAGGGATGCGTCACATCACGACACCATAGCCTTTTAGTTAGGGATTTGAGGATATACCTCTTGCTGTCACTTTGAATGACAGTAGTATGTTAGTTGTGAGTGGTTTGCACAGTTGTAGCCTGAAGGCAGGGGAAATGAAGTGAATGGAAATGAAAGTCAGCACACATCTAAAATATATTTACAGCGTGAATTTCTGATGGTTTGATCTTTTTTCACTTAAACTCGTGGAATGCTTCCATGACATTGGTTTCATTCCATGCAGAAAGTGCATATTTGCATCTTTGGTTCCGCCCTTAATCTACTGTACTCAACAAGATGTTTTTTAGCAGCTTTGCCTGTTATCAATGATGTTAAAAATCCCGATAAACCGGAACACCATTACATCGTTAGAAGCCTACATCACATAGCCCGTGTCGCAAAAATTGAAAGCGGAAGGATCGGTCTTGAATATCGGTTGCTTTTGCCAATCCAAAATATCGCCAAAACGAGGGCTGATATCTCATCCCACGGTCGGATCGGTGCAACTTTAGACTGGAAAGGATTTGAACATTGAACTTAACTGCTGCCAGTTGCAGTTTTTTTCCATTTGTCCAATAGCTTTGAAGTCCCTGGACTTCTGACATGACAGTAATAAATAATGGCGATCGTGGGATGAATATGGTAACCCACTTAGATGTTATGGAGTGTACAGATGAAATGTTATGTGTGTTTGTGTTTTGTACATTTTTCCTTTAACAGGTGTGACCGGCTTTAAAGATAAAGATTATAGTGGGCTTTTTGGCTGTTTAGTATGGACTCGGGAATGCTTGGGCAAAAACTCCAAACACTTTCCTTGTACATTTGAAATATTTGATATTGAAATAACGCACAGTAATGTTACAGAAGGATGGCACATGTAGGTACAAACAAAAATGCTTGCCCTTTAGTTGGTATTCATGGATAGATGAGCTGTAGCCGTGTTTCCATAAAATGTGAACAGAGTTCAAGGCAAATTTGTAAAAGATGTGCATTCCTATGAAGTAGTTTAAACTTTGTAGTGTCATCATAAGGAGGCGCTATGGGCTACATTACATATGGCTACAATATACCGTTAACCTGTTTTATGGTGTAAATTTATGGCCAATGAAACTTTAAAATGACTGATGTATGTTTCATGGAAGAAAAGGTGCTAAAGGTTTATCTCCTCATCTCTCGACTGAGCGATGTTTTGAGGCTGTATGGAAATGTCTGAATAATTTAGTGAAAATATTGAAGTAAAACCTGCATTTTATTGAAATCAAGGGAAATTTCAAAGGCAAATGTTTCCTCTGCAGCTTTCTCCTGTTGGTCCAAATCCAAGACCACATATAAACATGGATTATGGACAGATCATTTTGGCAGCAGTGGCATCTAGTCAAGGTTATACTTAATGGAACCTGATCAGTAATTACAGTTTTCAGTCATGCATCTAAACCCTCGCTTTCATATTTGGAAATACCTGTAAAGAGCTACAGTTCTCATACAGAGCAGGTTTTTTACAGCCTGAAAATGTACAAGTAGATCTGGAAGTCTTGATTCTTCTCAACCAGTTGAGTTGCAATATAATCAAAGGTTAATATAAATACTTTCCAGCTGACAAAAAAACTATCAAGTCGTGCTGCTTTGACTTGAAGTCATTTAATAAATAAAGCCAGTTAAAATATTTCTTTACAAAATGAAGCCATTTCTGAATTTGACAAACATTTTTTAGTATATTCTAAAATGTGTGTATATATATATATATATATATAAAATACATTTATGGAAACACGACTGAAGATATTCAAGAATTCATAAAGACCTGTCAGATTTAAAATTACCACTATTTAAAATCAGGTACATGAAATATTTGACCTGTAACAAAATGTACTCCTATATGTAGCATGAAGGACAAGAAATTAAGACGTTAGTTTTTCTCAGAGCGACTGGCATCAGCAAATTCTAACAAACCACAATTATGCTGGTGCCACCATTAACTTGATATGTTTGCAGGAATACTGTAATTAGATGACTTGGTTTATGGAAATAGAAGTATTTGTGATAAGAGTCAAACTAGTCCACAACAGTGGATTGTCTTACAGCTGTGAAATTGGATAATGCCCAGATAACTTCTGGATCCACTTTATACCCTCTGTGCAGTAGATCAGAGGTGATGGACTGGTTTTTCAAGACACAGCAAAATGTACAAAAGCCTATGAAGTTAATTTAATGTCAAAGTTAGAACCATAAGCTTATTAGCACTTAGGACTGTTTTATGGATGTATCTCTTTGTTTATATAATTCCAATCTGTGAGGTAAGGAGAATTGAAAGATATAAATGTTTAGATGCTTCAAATGAAGCTCTTTTGTCTGACTTTATCAAGCCAGAGTCACTTTGTAATGACTGTGTTGTACCCGGTTAAAGACGGTCCAGTTTCTGGCTGACGGGTCAACGTTTGGATTTCAACAGAATGAAGTGTTTGCCTTGAAGTAAATGTTACTTGGCTGAAAAGAGAAGAGGAAATGTATAAGCATCTTCTCATTCTTCTATTCATCAAATCATTTTAGACCTTTAGTTTTCAGATACAATCGTTACTTATAATTATCTCTCATCAAAGTTTAAAAAAGTGGATGTGATAATTAATACTATCTCAATTCCAAATCTAACAATGGAATGTAAAATTAGGTCGTTGTTAAATGTTGGAACATCATGCGAAGAACTCGACGCATAGGAAGTCTGATTGGATTGTATTCTTGAACCTAAGGATAAATTTAAAACTGTAATGTTATGTCTGTGTTGGTTTTGTGTACCATTTGTTTTTCTTTAACAGGTTTGACCACCTTTAAACGTGATGGAAGGAACTTTCCAAACCAAGATATTCAAAGTCAGTGGTAACCACAGTTTAATCCTGGCTAAGGCAGTACGCCGCATCTGTCAGTGGTTCTGTTTGGGGGGAAAAAAAGGGGGGGGGGATAAGCAATCACTGTTGTTGATCAGTTGAACTTATTTTGAACATTAGTCACTATTGGTGATGATGCATAATGGTGCTGTTGTTACACTTCGCCAGTGACAGTTGAAAGACGGAAGCTTTGAAATGACCCTTTTCTTATAAGTGTGTATGATTAAACAGACTGGCATCCATGCTACATGGAATAGTCTGAAACTGTACAGGTTTGACCCAATGACTTTGTGGTTGATGGCTGGGGTTGAACAGTCCAAAAAAGGATTTTTAAAATTACATAATTATACCATAGTGGTAATAGTAATAGTAGACCAACTGTTAAAAGCTGGTCTTGGACATTTCAACTCATCTTTTTATTTTTTAAGCCTTTTCACAAGATATAAAAGTGAAAATTATAATTTCATTAAAAAAGATTGGAATTGAAATGAAGAATTCTAGTGCCCCAGCCACAAAAGTATGACAGTTTATCAATGTTGCTCATACTCACCGTGACATGTCAGTTATATGTATTTACAGTAATATCAGTAATACTGTTTTTGAACTTGCTACCACAAGGATTTGTGAGATGGCTTTATGTCTTCTCCTTTCATAAAGGATTGATGGAGGAGAGGAAGCACTCGGTACCTTTCCACAACTTCTGTTGAATTTAACTGCCGTGGATTGTTGCTGGATTTGTATACTCAAAGATTATTTCATTTTAAGACACTCCCAAGCAAAGAACAAAAAAACCCAAAACGTTTTGGCTGTTTCTAATCATAAGGCTATTAATTATTACAGATTGTTAGACTAGTTATAATTAGATTATTTTAACAGACAAGTGTAATGTTTCGTTACCTGCTTTTTTAGTGTCTTTTATTTTAGAATTTTATATTAGGTAGACAAATAATAAAGTAAAAAAACAACTAAACTTAAAAGACAGACCACAGCAGTTAGAGCATCTATGTACAATACCAGAAAAAATAAGAGATTCAAATCCATTTAGGCAGAAAGTATGAGGCACATATAGTTAAATTGATTCAAGAATTCCTTTGGTCTACATACACATTCCATTTTCCCCCCAATATGTTTTACACTGACCAGTAGAGAGTCTTAATGAAAGTCAGTCTTTCCATCTCATAAGTTTCATTCACCAAATGTGTCCAGTCCAGAAGGGTTGGGGGATCTTCACACAACCATTTCTGAGTAATGGCTGTTTGTTTACCTGCTTGACTAGTGTCAGCTACTTCCTGTAGTGTTTGTCAGAAGCATCACATGACATTGTTGTGAATTTCTTATAGGCCATTTCAGATGTGAGATACAAAAACATGAACCAGAGATAACGCATAAATGTTATCACACACCTGGACAAGTGGTCAGACAACCCCCTGTTTTGACCAATCCTGAAACGGCCTATAAGATGGCTCATAACATCATGTGACACTCTTGTAAATCTTCATTATGTCTTCCAAAGACAACTGTAAAATGATGAAGGCTACAGAAAGCAGCTGAAACTAGTAAAGCAGGTGAACAAACATTGCACCGTTAAAATAATCTAATTATCCTGTTGTCTTTGGAAGACAGGATGAACCTTTACAAGACTGTTTCCATTATTGGCAGACTCTTAAAAAAATAGTCAAGTAAAATGAGGTATAAACTAAGTAAAGGAAATCAGTTTCCCAATTGTGTGTAATAAACTGGTTATTTGTTTAAAGGAGGCCTTCATAATTGTATTAGAGCTTTTTGAACAGCCAATACCAGTTTATCACAGTTAAATGAAACTGACAAAAGTTTAGAACTGGCCTTAAGCCATTTTGCGCACCCCCCACCCCTCTCACTTATCTTTTTTAAGAAAACCCTTAAGGCCCCTTCAGTTTGGAAAACACATCAGTTAGACCTGATGGATTCCTATTCACAACAGCGATGGAAAATCCCAGCACTTTACTGTGGAGAGAGTGGCGTGCTGTGCTTGTGGTGTGTTGGTGTGTGTTTCATGTCTTGGAGTAAATGAGCGGTGCATTAGCTGCTGTCAGCCAGCTTGTCAAAGACAGGCTGCCCCAGTCTACAGTAGAGGCTCTTCTCTGCAATTGGGTTACATTGACGATGAGTAGTTCTGCAGAAGTCAGTGGACAGTAAAGCCTGGACTTGTTTGCACTGCAGCCAGAGGTATGCTTACACAGATCAGCTGAACACACAAGGTAAGTGTACACTCCCATGTTTATAATACAAGATGCACAGTTGTCAAATAACTCTCCTCTTTGTCCTCATTTTAACACGCCATCGCTCAGAGGTGGCATTTCCAGGGCTTCTGGCATCACATTTATGAAGAATGGCATCACAGTGCAGATCTCTGTTCTCTCCTTTTTGTGTGTGGATGTGACAAAGCAGTTACAGCCGTGCATTGTGTGTGTGGTTGTACTACCTGGCCTCTTATATACATGTATGTACGTATGTTTATGGACAGCTGGGTCAATGGTTCAACACTTCAGAGTGGTACTCATGGTTTGCAGCGAAGAAGAAAAAACATCTAAGTTCGTTCTCATTTACCTTTTGTTGGCTTTCATGACAAACTTTCTTTGATATATTCGAGATCCTTCTGTAGAACTCGCCTTCAGTACTACAATGATGGATAGGTGTTGGTCGATATGCTCCACCTGTTGTGTCTGATCGAAAGACCGAGAGTTGGTCATATTGAATCATAATAGTTTGCCGTATTAATAACCTTGTAACTTACTTTTACTTATCATCACTTCTCCCCAAAAATGGATAATGCATATCTGAAATGAACTATGGGTTTGAATAACCAAGTCAAAGATTAATTGCTAAACCTTAAACTAATTCTAAATCTAAAGGGAATCTATTTTTCTTTTGAACTGTTAATTTCGGTCATTAATTCCAGTTGAAGTTGGTTGGCCTTCGACCACCATCAACACAATCCTCTGTTGAAACCTTTTGTAAATATTAAACACTTTTTTTCTCCATCTGCCAAAGTCACAATATTGTGATGAGCTTTTTGAACGATTGATGTCAAAATTGAATATTTTTTAAAGGGATAGTGTTTAATTTGGTTTTACATAATGTTTTTTCCCTGTAAATTTCATTACGTGATGGAGTAGAACCAGCCTATAAACTACTGAACTAGGTTTTGTAGCTTCTAGGTTGGTCCTGGTTTACCTCATGACCTTCTCTGAAAACCTATGGTGGAGACTGTTCCTGATTCTCTGTTCATATGTAAAGTGTCCAATCACCAGTATCTCCAAGGAGCTGAAATGGTCTTTTTTTTTTGTTTTGTTTTGCAGTTACTAGTACTTGACAATTTAGCTACGTATTTTTTTCTGTGCACTGTTTTTTTCTGTTAAGTTTTCAGAGACAACTGTGCACACTTTTAGTTTCTCCTAGATTGAACAACAAACCATAGTTATTCATCTCAGCATGAAATGTTTTAAGATGGTTCAGTTCTAAACATTTTATCACTAAACCTGCAGTGACTGTGGGTTTGACCTGTGACCTTTAAGTGCTGGGGTTGGGATGTGCTTGTGTGAAACATTTTGTTCTGCTTGGGTTCCTCTGAAGATTGTCGACAATATTTTTTTAGGTCTTCATTTGATTATGGGTTTCACACTCTTCTCAGTGGTTCCTTATTTTCCAGCCCCCCTCCCCTCTTTGTCTCTCTCCTCTCTCCATTTGCACATCACCTGTAGGTTGAAAAATATTTTCACTAAATCACTACTACAGTACACTGCATTCAGGAGCACTTAATTTACACAACACAAACACAACTGTAGTTGTGATTCAGTCAAACTGATAATAATGATACATTTTATTTGTATAGCACTTTTCATGCTACTCAGACACTTTACAATAATGATATATGGATATATTGTCCAGTTGATATTTCCATGTTTTTCTTATATCTATATTGGCCTGTTACGTTGGACAATTCTTTATTTTTCTCTGCCATGATTGACTGATGTGAAGTTCGCAGCACCTCCATGTTCTTGGAAATACTGCTGTTCACACTGGGAAAAAAAATAATTTTGGTATTGTAATTAATTTAACCATCAATAATTTTATCTTCCAATTATAAGTTAAGATTTTCATCACGGTCATTGGGCAGAGAGAGAAAAAAGCAAGTATCTGCTCCAAATATCAGTGGCTATGATCAGTTGTAGGCTGAGGCTGATGTTAAAGAAGAAGTCAAATGAAAGAAACTAGTATCAGCCCCAAAAAATCCATATTGGTCCATCACTAATAACACTGGTCTACAAATAAAATCCTTCCAGAAGCAAACTAATGAAATGTTCCCATATATGTGTTAGTGATAAATAAAACTCTAGTCTTAAATGCTGGTTGGCTTAAGTTTCCAAGATAAGTCTGGGGTCAAAGTTAGAATGAACAAGAGAATAGGTTTTAATCCAAAGGAATATTCGTGTCAGATCGACTTCAAACACTGTCTGCACATTATGATCCATTCACTTTACAGGTTCTTTCTAGTGGAATATTTACTAATTCATTGTACACATGTACATAAACTACTATATATGTGGAATAACACACCATCATATATATTTTAAAAAAAACATGAACTAACCAGCACTAAAGTCATTTGTTACCTGATTTAAAGTATGTAAGATTTATCACATTTAATGTCTGAAGCAGATACTTTGACCAGTAAAATAATCATAATACATTTTATTTGTACTTTATATACAGCAGATAAAATAATTTACTGAACACACAGTTAAACATTTTAAAGCAAGTGCAACTTCATGTATAACATCTTCAGATATAATCGTAATATGTAAAATTTCACATTTGTTGTCCTACCCTGAATATGTTGTTGGGAGGGGGGTTTTCTTTTCCTGTAGTTGACATGTTGCAGCAGTAGTGAAAACTTAGACATCTGTAACCTCTCTGTCTTCTCCTCGATACTTGGCGTTGTATTTTTGTCACCACTGTCTCCTTTGCCACAGGTTTTGTAACGCACAGAACACAACTGTGGCGGTTTGTTTTTGTTGCTTGTACTTCAGAGTTGTGTAGCTATAAAAGGACTGAAGCTTTTGTTTTTCCTTTTTTTTTTTTTTGTCACGTACTCTTGTTGGACATGAAGAGGAAACTGAATTTTGTTCACCCCCATGGCAGTGATTCAAGCCTATCAGGGCTGTCGAGTACGTACCTCTGTCTGCACTGTGATCCATTTTCTAAAATCCTACATCCTGATTGGTCAACGACTCTTATGTCATATCTGAGTGTGATGCCAGAATTACCCTTTTTCTGGCCTCTTACGGCCTCAGCTGAATGGGTGCTGCCCCCAAAGTCTGCCAGACTGACACTGCAAAACGACTGAAGGTGTACTTCTGTACGAGGTTACCCATGGTGCAGCGCTCAGCTCCGTTTTTGTTTTCACTACAAAGTCAAGTTCACATGGCTTTGTAACAGCAGTATCCCTCTGAGGACTGCCGATTTCAATGTCCTGTCCTGCATTTGTCTCGTCCTCTCGGCAGTTTCACAACAAATCTACCTACTTCAGGGCGCTGAAAAGCCTCTAACACATGTATATGACCTTTTGTCACACATTGACACTACACAGCTGTACATATCCACTTATACACAAAGACCATTTTAACATTGTCATGAAGATCTGTTTACAACACTAGCATGTCATCCAAACACAGCAAACATAAAACTTACACACACACACACTGAAGTAGATACAACTGTTTTGTCATTTTTAAAGATGCCATTACGAAATTCAGAATATTCAGGTGGAAAAAAAATACAGAATTCAAAGCAGACAAAGCTGTTCGACTACTGGAGTCTCATTGTTTGTTTCTTGCCACAGGAACCTCGAGTGCTGGAAGGAGGATAAGAATCCACAGCATTTTAACGTGGTAAGACATCAGTGATTGGTGAACCTGATATAATAATAATAATTTAATTTGTAATGCACTTTACATGTCAACAATCACAACGTGCTACATAATAATGCAGTTCAATAAAAGTCAACTTTGCTAAAATATGTGAATGAAAATAATGGAATATGTGAATATTAATATGCCCCTCCCCCTGCAAAAAAAGTAACAACGAAGAAAGTATAAACAATGCAGACCCTGCAGAGGATGTAATACTAGTAAAGTAATATGGTAACATTTGTGGAGAGAATTTTATTTGAGAAAAAAAGCATGTTCCAAGATGCTAAAATGGCACAATGATGAGGAAAATCTGCAAAACGATGACTTATCTGGATTAAATTTGGTGGTGGTGGTCTCTATAACCAAAGTACTGTCTTTTTGTGACTCTAACCTTTATAAATCAATCTTTTTATTAATCTGATTTATTCCATTTATTTTCGTCTTTTACAATCTCTGTGTGCATAAAAAACTACTAAAATCATATAGGAAACTACAAATGTACAAACTCTGAAAGATACCTGATAATGGACCAAAGCATCAGAACCAGGGTTTATGATTATGTGCATGTAAACATATCAAATTGGATTCACTGGCCTACATGTAAAATGCTTCTGGAATAAAACTATGTTCCCACATGTGTGTTAGTGATAAAGAAAACTCAAGTCTTAAATGCTGTTTGGCTCAAGTTTTCAATATAAGTGAAATGTAAAATTCTTAGAATGAACAAGAGAATAGGTTTTAGTCCAAAGGAATATTGGTGTCAGATCTACTTCCAAACACTGTCTGTACATTATGATCCATTCACTTTACAGGTTCTTTCTAGTGGAATATTTACTAATCAGTTATATACTTGTACATAAACCAGCATATATGTGGAATAACACATTATTATATATATATATTAAAAACATGAACTAACCAACCCTAAAGTCATTTGTTTTCTGATTCATCTGATTAAAATATGTAAGATTTAGCACATTTAATGTTTGAAGTAGATACTTTATTAAAAAAATTGTAGAACAGTGTTATTGGTGTTTATTTGTACTGGAAAATAAACATTGGTGAAATGTTAACTAGACCAATTTTGATTGGTTTGTAGATGTGAAAGCAGACCACGCCTCTGTCAGTGATGCATAAGAGCTGTTGTATTTTCTGTTACAGACCAAAAACTGTACTAGTGGTCAGAGAGCACCCTGAGGCTCAGTATAAATGGTAAATAACTGCTGGTTTTTTTCTGTTTTTAAGGTAATATGAAGTCTGATTTAAAAATGCCAGCGCAGCAGGAGGCCGTGCACATACTATGGTGATGCCAGGATGAAGGACAAGTGAGTTGGACCACAGTTTAGAAGAGAAAGGTGTTTGTTGAGAGTGGATTTTTCATATAGTGATGTTGTGCTTATTGTGTCAGAGCTGCAGGTGGTGATGCAGTACCTGGAGACGACCAGCAGAGGGCGAGCAGCTCAGAGGACGCACCTGCTGTCTCTGCTTTTACATTTAAAAATAAAGACTTTTCAACTGACTTCTGTTTCTGTTTGTTTTGAAATGTAAATGTCATGTTTTTGTGTTCAGTGGTCCCTGGAGAAGTGGGTATATAGTCAAATTTTGGCTTCTTTTTTTTTTAGTCCAAAAAAACCCCCACTATTTTAGAAATTGTGATTCATTAGATTACTCTAATTCCAATGGATTAAAAATAATATAATTAATACCCATTTTTATATTTCTGTATTTGTCACTTACTGACACTCAGTGGTGTTTATACTCAAATCAGTAAATGTCATCCATAAACCATAGAAGCCACAACAGATCGTTACCAAAATCTAATCATTTCTTGCTCGTGACACTCCCAACACATCCTGAAAATTTCAGCAAAATCTGTCTGTACGTTTTTGAGTTATCTCGACCCCACCCAGGATCACCACCGAAATCTAATCCTTTCCAAATTTTCCCATTACCAACCGACCCTGTAAATTGCACCAAGATCCGTCCATTATCTTGCTAGCTAACAGACAGACAAACTTGCAAAAACATAACCTCCTCGGCGGAGGTAAAGGTGCAGTGTTTCCGCTGCTGCATCACACTGGCATCCTGAGCTTTGGCTGTCAACACTGGAGCAGCCCCAGCCTAGAGGAAGCAAAGCGGGGGTGGGGGGGGTCAGGGTCAGTCTGCTGCTGAGTGACCTGGGATGCTCTCCAGTCCAACAGGAACCTGCCAAAACCAGGAGGGGTCGTTCAAACCAAGAAACCAACCAACCAGCCAGCAGGCCTCAGGACGGAACAATAAGACGAAGGTGTTTTGGAAACTGCTCAATAGAAACTTCAGTGGATTTCCACAGAACCAAAGAATAAAACACTTAAAGGAGATTTTATTTCAGTTTGAATGGCATTAATATTTAATAAACTGCTAAGCACTTATTTTGGCAAGCACTAACGTCATCTGAAAATAATCATAGGTAACATTAGAAGATGGTTAATCAGCAGAGAGTGTTATTAGTCAACTGAACATGAAAACACTTGTCGAAGGGAAAGGATTAAATGATGTGAACACGTGTCTGAAGGGAAACTGTTGAGAACACATGATGGTTATTTTATTACCAGCAGATTATACACAACTATACAACATGATTAAACTTAGGCTCCACCCCTTTTATTAAATTTTTTTAACAAACTAAATTCTGCTTTCCTTTGTTACCACTTTTTTTTCTGTATATTGATTGATTGATTTGGAGCATTCACAGAATACATGCAAGTCAAAAAGAGATTCATTTAAACCCGAAAAAGAATGGGAAGAATAAATATTTTTTGCTCTAAGTGATCCGAGGCAAAACTGTTCTCTGTATTAGTCCTTCCATAAGACTAGCATCTCTGGCTGTGGCTCAGTTGGTAGAGCGGTTTGTCCCATGACCGAAGGGTTCATGTCCCAGCTCTGGCTGTCCACGTGTTGAAGTGTCCTTGAGCAAGACACTGAACCCTGGCTTAGTTTCCCAGTAGGACTGACAGAACATTAGAAACCTACTGGTGTATGAGTGTGTGTGAATGGGTGAATGTGAGGCTAATGTAAAGAGCTTTGAACAAGAACTATAGAAGTGCAGAACATTTACCATTTATCTCTCAACCTTCAAGAAGCATGTGAAGACTCTCCTCTTCCATGAATATCTATCGCACTGATGCCTTTGCTGACCCAGACCTGGCTTTGACTCTATCCATCCTGTGTGGTGTGTGTAGGTCTGTCTCTGTTTTGTCTACTCGACCCTGTATCAAAGTCTGTGTGGGTTTTCTCTAGATACTCCAGTTTCTTCCCACCATCCAAACTCATGCACTGACAGGTTAATTGTTTATTCTAAATTGTCCACAGGTGTTACATTTTCTGTCCATTACCCACAAAACTGAGCCTCATTTTCTACACAGCAGCTCACTTTTAAAGGCTTATACTTTGAAAACCCTTTTGATTGATTTTTCCTGGTTAAATAAGTATTATTTCATCCATGACAAAAAAAAGTAGTTTTACTTTTTGGGTGAGTTTTTTTCATGATGATGATGATGATGATGATAATGGTGATGAAGATGAAGCTGTGTGTGCCTCTGCCCGTCCACCACCTGTTCCCTGTAAACCGACCTGTGCGTGGGGGAAAAGTGCAGACCAAAGCCGCTAAAGTAGGTGGTGTCCACCTGACCAGCCTGGACCATGCATTATTCATGTTCATGCATCATTGAACACCCCCACCCCCCCCACCCCCCCCCAGGGCCTGCCTCTGCACACACAAAGCCCCATTGGGTCCATCAGCAGGGCACTGGCTTTATCTGTCATCCTTTATCTCTGCATGTTGTTCGGCTGCAGTTGCAGGATGATCCAGTCTGTTCTCTAACCACCCACCCGCCCGGAGGCACTTCCAGCTCTGGGACCCCCTCACCCCCACCCACCCACCCACCCAACTGCACATCCATCCATGACAGCCACCTCCGGAGCCGAACCCCCAACAGCCGTGCTGGGCTTGGGCTTGGACCTGGGCCCCCCCTGGCACCAAAGGAGCAGGGTTCTTGTGCAGACCTACCTGCTCCCACCCCCCCCACCGACGGCAGCAGCAGTGGGACCCCGGGCCGGGAAGACCCCCGTCAGGCTGCCGGCTCTGACCGCTAAGGGGCCCCGCAGGAAAGGCAGCAGCATGGCCCGGCTCAGGTGAGAGAGAGAGAGAGAGGGGAGAGGGGGGAGGGGGGGGGGTCTGGGTCAACATCAGGGTGGGGGGGTTTAGTTAGCGGTCCAATCCTGCCATGTTGAAAAAGATTAATACTAAATAAATACAGAAATAGCTTGATAAATATAGCTACTTAACATTTATTTATATAACTTATTATTAGAGTATTTCTTATTTTTGCTTCTTTGATATTTATTCCTGCATTTTATTTCTGTATTATTTCCCATTTACATTCCCTTTATTTATTTCTATATCTGACACTAACATTGAAAAAAATTATACAGAAAAATGGCTTCATAAATGTATTTCCTTATGATCTATGTATGTATGTATTTATGTCACATGTTTGCTTCTTTAATTGTTATCCCTGCATTTATAATAATAAATGGATTGGATTTATATAGCACTTTTTTGGCCACTCAAAGTGTTAGTGACCCATTATTCATTCACTCTCACATGCTCCTTCTGGTGGTGGTAAACTACATACATAACCACAGCTGCCCTGGGGCAAACTGACAGAAGTGTGGCAGCCATTTTGCATCTATGGTCCAGTGTGAGTGACACTGGAGGCAAGGAGGGTGAAGTGTCTTGCTCAAGGACACAATGGTCTGACGAGGATGGAGTGGGATTTGAACCACCAACCCTTAGGTTATTGAATGACCCGCTCCATCAACTGAGCCATGTTTCTGTTAATTCCTATTTACATTTCCTTTACATTTGTTCTTATTTATTTCTATATTTAATTTTTATCTGACATCCTAATAATGTTATACCCATCAGTAAATACTACTGATGTATTTTTGGGTAAATTAAATAGAGTAGTGCTTTGTGCAACTGTTTCTAAAATAGTGTTCTTCTGAATTACTGAAAAAAATGTTTTAAATGTCTGGAGTCGTCAGAAATGTACGATGTTAAAATGGGGCCATGTCCCAAAAAAGGCTGGAAACCACTGCATTAAGCATTTCTGTCATCATAGTTATTATAATCATTACATTTTCCAGTCTCATACATGTAGTTTATTTTATTGATGCTATTATTGATCAGTTCCTCCAGTCGACTTTCCAAACAAAACAATAAATGTCCCAAAAATCAGCAAAAATGTCATGGAATTAATAAAACTGTTATAAAAACCGGCTGTTGAAGCTGATTCATGAACATTCACAAAGAGTTCAACATAAGTAGTTAAATATAAAAAAAGATAAAATATTGAGTCAAATAAGCAACAACAGTTTAAAAGGAATTAAAGCTAAAGGTGTAAAGAATGGAAGAAGTTGAAGAGTTACTTTTATTTGATTATTTCTGAAGGTTTATTCCCAGCTGGATGGTTTTAGTGACAGTTTTTATTATCAACCACCATCTGCAGCTGAGTTAATATTTAATGTTATAAACTCAACCATGAGGTGTTTGTATTTCCTGTTCTCTACCTACTTAAACATTTTACATTCACTGGAAATTACAACACAAACTTAAAAACTGGTTAAAATAAATAAATGAAATATATATTTATATTTATATACAGTCCAAGGAAAATAATATTTCTGCTTTTTTATATTTATTTATCTGTAAATGCAACATTAATGGCTGGAGTTTCGGCTTTTAAACCCTTTCTTTCTATCAAATGTTAAAGCAACTGATGTTTTTATCAAAAATTATGTTTTACTGTCGATTAAACCATTATAACGTTTCTGATCAGATGCACTTTCAATTCAAGGAGGGAAATAGGGATTACTTTTGTTAAGATTTTTAATATAATGAAAGCCAAACATGATTTGAGCCGTCTCTTGTTTTTGTTAAAAGGTTGGACAGGGGAAAATTCTTAATTTTATTTTCAGGCCATATCGCCCAGTCTGCATTTTTTAAAATAAATTTTGTTGTTTTGCTTTTTTTTTTTTTTTTTTTTTTTTTTTTTAACTTATTTTGTTATCCATCCATCTATCTATTCATCTATCCATCTCCCCCCACCCCCTCCTTACACTGCAGTGTTTGTTGACCTCCACTAAACAGAAGATAACATGACATGAGTCACATCAGTTTATATTCAAGGCTCTTCAAAGTCCATTTGATCTGGGATTAAGATGCATTTTTAATTTCAGGACTGACTGATGCACAAAGGCTGCTTCGCTCTAACCTCATTAACCTTCCACTTCTATATTTGAGAAGATCTTTCTTCTTTTTACATTTGAGAGTAAACAAGATTTTTTGTTTTATTTTTATTTATTTATTTTACATTTTGTCAAATAAAACAGGTCTTTGTAGTTGTATTATTATTTATTTATGGTGTGAATTCTCAATACTGGAGCCTTTACAGTGTTGTTCCGCCCCAAAGGGTAATATTTTTCTGATAGTAACTCGTGTTCCATGTATTATCCTGCTTATTCTACGGGTTATTACAGTTTATTACTGTCACTACTCTAACAGACTAGTGTTGTGAAATAGACGGGGCAGACAGAAGGGGGTGCAGAGAGTTTTAGGGGGTGAAAAGAGAGACGGATGTACACAGTCAGGTCTGCAGGTGTTGTCCTGTTCCTGCAAATAAATACTGAAAACGAAGCTCACTGAAACCACTCATTGTTTTATAAAACCCAGCATAGAGGAGTTAACCCTGGGGTAAAATACTTACTTCTGCCCTGGAGATATTGTACGAGATGAGGACGGTAATTTCTCCTGATTTCCTGACTACGGTAAGGATAACATCAGGATAGGTTAACACTGGATAAGCTAGCAGTTACAACCAAGCTAATATTTACTTTAAAAGTGACCGAACTACCTGCGGAGTGATATGGTACAGTGAATCTGAAGTGATAAAACCCGTTGCCATGGGCAGCGGGCGGTTAGCGAAAAAAATCCGCCCATGACGTCATTCAAAGTGAACGGGACGTTCTAGAGGGACGTAGAATAAAGTCGGTAAATGTAAACTGCTAGCTGCGCATATGTTGCTTCATATTTTAAAGCAGCGTTTGCCAACCCTGGTCCTTGAGGCACAGTATCCTGCATGTTTTAGATGTTTCACTTTCAAACCACAATTGATTAAAATAATCAGCCTATCATCCAGCTCTGCAGAAGAATGATAATGACTGTCAGGTGTGTTCAAAGAGGGAAACATATAAAACATGCAGGATAATGTGAGAACCAGGGTTGGGAGACATGTAAACAGGAAAAGATGGTCACATGTTGCGGGAAAGTCACAGTGATTGGTTAAAAAAAAATTTTTACTCAAATATCCAACAGAATACACTAAAATACACTAAACACAAAAAATGTGGATAAAAAATATACAAAACATGCTAAAATGCAAAAAAAAAAAAAAAACTAACACAAAAAGGAAGGAAAAATATAAAACATATTCAAAAACCTTTAAAATATACAAAAAACCCACCAAAAAGTGATAAAAATGTCCAAAATATACACAAAAATATGAATATATAGGCCTATGCAATTACCATGTTTACTTTTCAACTAAACAACTGTTCTATTTAATTGTGTTAAAATGTTTAATCAGGTTAATCACGATAATTTATTAGTCTATGTTAATGCTTTAATTTTACAGCTCTAGTTTTACTGTGAATCCATCCACAATCACACACGATGCTAAGACATTTCTCTTCACAGTCAGTTTTCTGCTTCATTTAGTGACTAAGAAGCATCACACGATTCACAGGATCCTCATGACATTTGTTTCATGTTCCCTCTCTTTCTCTTTCACCTCATTTCCTCTGTTTCCACTTTGCAAAAGGCTAAAAACAAAGTGTAGTGTTGTATTTTTTATGGCAACCAGATGACTTTACCTGGTTAAAAAAATGTTTCTAGACCCAAACAACCACTGGTGACTCAAACCATGTATGGATATAAACTGTTTAATAACTGTCGATCCACTAATACTATTAATACTTGCCAATAATGGGTGTAAAATACAGTTTTTCATCTTTTCATTATCATCACATATAACCCATTTGGATGTTCAGAGGCTCTCTAGTTGCTATGGAAACACTGTCATCTTCCAAAACTGGGGTGTCAAACTAATGTTAGTTCAGGGGCTACATTTAAGTGGGCCAAACCAATGAAATAATAACATATTAATACATTAAAAAATGTCAACTCCAAACTTTTCTCCATATTCTAGAGTGGAAAAAAGTTAAATGAAATAATGAAAATGTTTACATCAATTAAATATCCTTTCAAACATCGTGAATAACAGGAACAGGCTGAAAAAATAATCACAATTTTAACAATTAATCATTTCTATAATCATTATTAGTTTTACATCTCAGTGGATCAAATACACAAAACATTTAATATCAGGCAGAATATTGTTAGAATTGATATTCTCTTACAATTTTTTAGGTTCTTAATATTTGTTCAGATTATATTTTTTGGGCAAAATTCTACTTTGTTTTAATGTAAATATGTGAAAATATTTACATTTACAAAGAGAAAGATTTGGTGTTGTGAGTATTTACAGGTTATTATAATAGTATTTTACTGGTCTGACCCACTTCAGATTGAATTAGTCTGAATGTGGAACCTGAACTCAAGTGATTATTAATATAATATCTATTTTTTCATTTCACAAATTCATCCCAAGGTTGTTAAGTAATAGCAGTACTTAACATTTACTATCAGTACACTCTTCAAAGGTTGAATTAACAGAATATAATGAAAATTGCTGGAGTATTTTTTTTGTCTGATGGAAATGTTCTTATTTTGTTTATTGCTTGTGTGGAAAAGTACTGTCATAAAAGTAGATGTACTGAATAAACTCTTAATTAAGTAAAATTAAAAAATGTCAGCTTCTCAATTGTAATAAAATACAAAAGTAGAAGTAAAATAAAATACTAAAGTAAAATATTTCTTGGAAATTCCAGATTTTTTGTCTTGTTTTGCTTTGTTTGATAGAAATATTCCTATTTTGTTTATTGCTTGTGTGAAAAAATACTGCCATAAAAGTAGTACAAAAGTAAAACTGCTATTTTTTTTAGTTTACTTGTTTTTTTTTGCCATGAATAAAACAATACTAATTGTAAATTCAAGAATTTTTGTTTTGTTTTGGTGGAATTTTTCCCATTTTGTTTATTGCTTGTGTGGGAAAATACTCTCATAAAAGTAAATGTACAGATTCAACTCCTTTAATTAAGTAAAAGTAAAAAGGTACAACTTCTCAATTGTTATAAAATACAAAAGTAAAATGTAAAACCTATTTTTTTTTCCCCCATGGATCAAACAATACCAATCGTAAATTCAGGATTTTTTTGTTTTGTTTTGTTTGATGGAAATTTTCCTATTTTGTTTATTGCTTGTGTGGAAAAAAAATACTGTCATAAAAGTAAAAGTACTGGTTCAACTCCTTTAATTAAGTAAAACTTCTCAATTGTAATAAAGGACAAAAGTAAAAAATAAAATACTAAAGTAGAATAAATTTTTTGCTTTGTTTTGTTTTGTTTGATAGAAATGATCAATACATTTGGGACAGTTTATAATAAAATACAGCAGTTTTATCACAAAATGAAATGAAAAATCTCATTACATTTTGGACATTTACAACAAAATGCAGCGTTAATAGAAAGTGTGTGTGAACAGAGCAGTACACCTGTGACTAACTCAGTGCTTGTATTCAGTTCCTTCCCTCTGTGCTCATATCATATCATCTGCATCACTCACAGACTGAATGTGATTAATCCCATGTATGTCGCCTCCTCGTCTCCTCTATTCATTTCAGTAAAAGTGCTTGTCAAAGCACGGCCTGGTTGGAATTACACAGTAATTGTTTCCTCCCCAGTGCGTCCCAGTTTGATAGGATTATGTAGGCCACTTCAGTGCCCCCCCACTTCGCTCACACTGCCAAACACCGGCGTGTCATAAATCTCAGGTGAGGAAACTGATCCGTCGCCTGATGCAGCACCCAGTGGTGCCACGTTAGATTAACTCAGAGGAGGGAGAAACCTGAGCGACACACACACACACACACACACACACACACACACACACACACACACACTGTCCACATAAGTATTTGATGACCTCCTCTCACCCAAGCAGAGCTGGTTTTAAGTAACCGTCCCAAAATGAAGAGCAAGAGAAAGTCACGTTTGGATTGTTTTGTTTTTCATTCATGTCCATGTGGGTCCAGAAGGGTCACATTTGGATTTGGCCTGAATTTAACCCTAACCCCTGATGCGTCAGTAATGACGTGTTGTGAAAGTATGGTTTAGTTGAAATATTCTGAAAAAAAATACTGTTTTTTAACTGTGATTTTACTGAGTTCAGTTCATGGATCTGATATATGGAAATAAACAGGTGTCAAAAAACAACTGATTTAGAAAAAAAAAGGGCCAAAAATAAAACTACTGGAACCAAATTACAATATTATTTGTTGATTTATTTATTTATACTTCATTTTCGTTCAGTTAAACTAAGTTGTATTTTGTAAATATTTAATTTTTGTTAATTTTGTTCCTTTTTATATTTCTACATTTAATATTGTATTTTATTATTTTTCTTCATTTTTGTGAGATTTGCTTCTTATTTTGTTCATGTCACTTCTTATTTTGTTGGTTTATTATATGTTTTTGGCTGTTATTGTCCATTTTCTTACTTATTCTATTACTTTTCTCAGGAGTTAAAGGGTTAATTAATCCTTTGATGCATGAATTTTGACAACTTTAATTAAAATACACTGCTCTTCAATTTTTTTTAAGAAAGTATTTATTACAGTATTATGCTTGATATGTTAATAATAATAATAATAATACCTCAAACTTATACTGTGCTTTTTTTGAACAGTCAAAGACACCTTTACATGAAACTAAATGAAAGCCAGTTTGAAAAAAGCTGAGTTTTAAGAAGGGATTTCATTGGGATTTGAATTTTACATTTTTTACTATAAATTATCTATTTTCCTACATTTAATTTCCTATTTTTAATTTATATATAAATGTGTGCAAGTTTGTGTCAGGCTGTGAAACTGTTGTCCTCTGTAGTAGAGAAGTTTTACAGCTTTATTTAAAAATAAATAATTAAAAATATCCACTGAAAATGACAAATGTTGCCTGGCAACACTGTTTTTACAGTGTATTAAAAATAAATAAATAAGACTCCATTTGTTCTTCCCTGTTCTTTCCTCTACAGTCTCAGTGAACCATCCCTCCTCACTCCAAATGAAAACGCCTTATTGGAGGGATTCTCCCGCATCCGCCAGCCCAGTGTTTTACAGAAGCGCGCCCCCCCTCCTCCTCCCCCGCCTCCCTTCAGCAGGTCGTCCTCTGTGATCCCCTGCAGGAGCTGCCCCCCCCCAGGGAGCCTCCAGGAGCAGCAGCAGAACCACAGCTGCAGCAGATCCACCTACATCCACTTCTGCCAGAGCGTCCAGCCCAGTCTGAAGCCAAAAGCAGCCAGGAGGCACTCGCACAACCCGGGGTCAGAGGTCATCCGAGCTGACCCGCGCCCTCTGGTCATGCAGGACCGTAGCGCCTTATCCCTGGCCGAGCCCCTGTCTGTCATCGGGAAACCCTGTCTGCCCAGCTGCAGCCCCCGGCCCATCCCGTCCGCGGCCGCCGCCAACGGCCACAAACGCACGCAGCTGCACGTGTTCCTGCCCACGGAGGCGGAGGGGGAGGAGGTGGACAGTGAGTCTGTGGACGAGGGCTTCATGGACGAGATGGACAGTAGGATCACGTCTCTGAAGCTCCAGCAGGGACCACCAAAGACACTGACGTACCACTGAGCACACAACAACCAGCTGCTGAAGGTGCAAAACCCTGGTTCCTCTGGTGTTTAAAGGAGAATTTAGGCAGATTTCAACATTGGGCCTGTTTACATGGAAGTGTTTATTACGGTTTAATTCAGAATAAAGGTTCATTCCTCTTTTAAGACAAGTGTGTGAACTAGAGCTGCACAATATACTGTTTGAACATCGACATCACAATGTACGTGTGCACAATAGTCACATCACATGTCCTGCAATTATTACGTCCAGCAAGGAGGTCCATTTGTCTGTCTGTCTGTCTGTCTGTCTGTCTGTCTGTCTGTCAGCAGGATGTGACACAAAAAGTTCTGAATGGATTTTGATTAAACTTTCAGATATGATAGATAATGGGTCAAGGAAGAAACCATTCGATTTTGAGCAATGAAGGTCAAAGGTCACACTAAAGGTCAACAGCTAAAACACGTCAGTGGTAATATCTCATAATTCAGACAAGATAGAATCTGGTGTTTTTTTCATTCACATCGTCTCACCTTCGGACATCAGATGGGTCAACACCTGTGGCTCCATCATGTCATGTTTTGACGTCATTTGAGGCAATATCGAATTTAACGTCATCATTTGGGAGAGAGGGCACCTGTTCCGTAGCTGCAGGGTCCGTGTACCGTTTAATATTTCTAGACTTAAGTACAGTAACAAAGTACTAGTTGTACTTAGTTACTTCACACGTCTGTTGATATTTAGTGTATGTTAAGAATTAAATGATACCCTCTGTATTTGTTGCTTTTCTTCTTGGTGTGTATTTGCTTCTAACAAGTTCAGAGTAGATTGAGTTGAATGTTGAAATCCACCCAAGTTCTCCTTTAGGTTTGAGCTGGACCCTTCATAATAAAAGAACATATTAGTACGACAGCATGCATTCATAGTTTAGATGGTAGTACATTTGAAACTCTCTCCTGTGTGCTGACACTGACACTGTGGCTCTGAGGGTCAAAAAGCAAAAACAACATTTCATAAAACACAACAATTCAGAGTACAAAGCGACGCCATATTTTATGGAAACGACTGGATGAGACTTTTTTTTTTTCGGAAGTGTTGTCTCCTCATTTGTTGTGTTTTGTTTAGGACTGTCAAATGATTGCAGTTTGTAATCAGATTAATCATAGAGTTGCTTTGGATTAATTTGAATTAATTCTGATTAATTATTCAATGTTACTCTGGATTAATTGTGTTTCATTTTGCATGAACAAACAAACTCAAGAACAAAGTGAATATATCTGTGCTTAACGTGTCTGTCCAAATTAGCCTAGTGCTGTTCTGCTTCTAGAATAAAATTAAGGACATTTTTACTATATGCATGTTACTGATAAAGAAAACTCAAGGTTAACCCCTTAATACCTACTGTTTCAAATATGAAATGTACCAAAAAAAATCTATTGTATATGCTATAGTCAAATTAATTATCGCCACTAAATTTAGTATTTTTTTTTTAATTTCCTTTTTTTCTAATATTTAACTTCAGGCATTAAGTGGTTAAGACGTATTTATGAAGCGTTTACTACAACACCTTAGGTTTTGTTTAACCCCTTTATGCCTACTGTCACAAATATGCAACATACAAAAAAACTTAAACGTATATTAAAATTCAGACGTTAAGAGGTTAAATGCTGTTTGTCTCAAGTTTCAAAGTGAGAAATTCTTAGAATGAACAAAATAATATATTTTATTCCAAAGGAATATTGGTGTCAGATCTACTTCCAAACACTGTCTGTAAATTATGGTCCATTCACTTTACAGGTTCTTTCTAGTGGAATATTTACTAATCAGTTATATACTTGTACATAAACCAGCATATATGTGGAATAACACACCATCATATATATTAAAAACATGAACTAACCAGCACTAAAGTCATTTGTTTTATGATTCATCTGATTAAAGTATGTAAGATTTAACACATTTAATGTCTGAAGCAGATAATTTCTAAATAATTGTAGAGCAGTGTTATCAAACGGGCCTGTCATCAGTAAATGAGAAGCCCTCCTTTTATAAATTTACAAACAAATGTACAGTGTTTGTCTTGTCCCTATGAAAATTACAAAAATATACAAAATTACCATGAAAATAAGCCAGAACATTGCACATTATTTGTTACTCTAACCTAATTAATCTTTTTCTGTTCTTATTCATTAATTTAAAATGCCTTATGATTTGCACTGTATTGTATTTTAATTTATTTTTGCTCCTGTCTTACATATCCCCATTATTTTTTGTACTTTCTTTTATTTATGTTCATTGTATTACTGTCTATTATCCTCATTGAGAGTTTGTAATTTTCACTATGTTCAATAAAAAAAAAAGTTGCTGTAAAGTCAGTTCTATCCTGTAATGGAAATGCTACTTTGCAGATTTCGCCTAAAGCAGGTTGGAACTGAAGGGTTGATGGTTCGAATTCCACTCTGTCCTTGTCTTTACGTTGTGTCCTTGAGCCAGGGGGGTGTTCATGGACTACAGAATAAACCAGTTTAACCACCTGGAGATATGTTAACCTCTGTGAACACACAAAATAAAGATTCTTCTTCTATTTATTATACTATCTGTCCTAAACGACTGGAGAAAAGCACATAATACTCACTTAGGGACTCGAACACTAAATACCGATTTCATACATTAAATGCATCAATAGGTGGGTGATTCTTCAATTAGAGGTACTTTTAAGGTTAAGATCTTTGAAAAAAAAAGTTATTTTATCTAAATTTTTTCTGTTTCAAAAGGTTTTGCACTTGGTCTGAAACAAATCTGAGTCTTCGATACTACTTCATAATCATTTGGATATTATGATGCTTTTTTCAAATTTGCCATGGCAAAATTTCATTAACATCACAAAAACAAAACACTGATTTTAATACAAAATTAAACAATTGCAATGCAATATATATATATTTTATTTTTTTTCATAAAATGTAAATTTAGACTTTTAAACAGTACCACAATGATTGTGGTAAAGCCCAATTTAACAAGAAAGCAACATTTTCTATCAAAAACATGACAACGTGTGTTGTTAATGACATAAAAATTAATGCCAGTGTTTGTTTCTTTGTTTATTTTTACAACAAAGACAAATAAAATACTACTTTTTAAAAACACCACCTTTTGAACACTTAACCTTCCATTAAAATTAATCTCTTGGTAAACTAACACAGCATTGCTTATGTAATAATATGCTCTTGTTGTCCATCTGGCTGCTTTTTGACTTTAAAAAGGATAAAAGAGAACTGGCATGCTCAGTGTCAGTTCAAAAATTATAAAATAGAAAATAAAGTTTTCAGCACTCTGAAATAAGTGTGCCATTTAAATTCATGCACAGTAATAGACCCATATTAAACAACAGTCAGGAACGTGCTGATGATTATCAACCAGTTTAGGCAAATCATTGGAACAATGCCATAGATAAAATACAAATAACCGCAAGAAATACAGTATAGTTTTTTTCTCTGTGAAAACGCTTGGAGGTAAACCCCGCACCCCCCCCCCTCACGCATGCTCAGAAGCGGTTGGGAGCCCAATGTGACGGGATACCCATTTTGACAGAACACCGGCATCTCATTGTGGCCCGTGGCTAATTTCCGGTACACTTCCTGAATGTCACTGTGGTCGTAGCTCACTTCCGGTACACTTCCGGTGCACTTCCGGTATTGTCGTATGGTTCATTGTCTGTGCCTGTGCTTCACATATGTCTTACTTCCAGTGTCTGTGGAAATGCTGCCAGAGATTGTGGACGTTGCTGTGGCGTCACTCATTATGTTAAGTTGATTTAAATGATAGAATCATGTCAGGATAACTGACTGAGCTAGTTGTTTTTTTTCCCAGTATATGATTTTCTGCATGACTGGAGCACGCTTTCTGCTTTTCTCCTTTTAGTTTTTACTTGTTTTACTTTATTGTATGTGTAATTTGGTGCTTATACTGTCTTTTGTGTAGAATAAGTTCAAACCATATAGAATACGCCCATCCGAGGAAATAACCGGAAGTAGAATACATAACCGGAAGTAGAGCGGCGGCCATGACTGGGCGACGGAGGCAGAGAATAGAGGACTAACAGTAACTGATGGGTGTCAACAACTAGCGCTATGCCTGGATCA
This sequence comes from Siphamia tubifer, assembly GCA_020466265.1. Classification (NCBI taxonomy): domain Eukaryota; kingdom Metazoa; phylum Chordata; class Actinopteri; order Kurtiformes; family Apogonidae; genus Siphamia; species Siphamia tubifer. Next base: position 43,194,219 of record CM035793.1, read on the forward strand.
GGAAGGGTGTGTGCTGTCAGTGGATGCTCCAACAATAGCAGGAAACAAAAAATATGGAAGAAATCGGTATGTGTGAGACACAGACCGTTACTTCAAGAGGACTGTCCGTGTTGTTTACCATATGGTCTGCATCGGTTCCCTGGTCGTCTGGCTGAGGAGGATATTCGAAGGATCTGGATTCGAAATATAAACAGAAAGGGTTTCATCGCAAATAAAAACAGCAGGGTAAGTATTTTTTAGTTAATGTAATTAAATGTAATTAACACGTTTATTATTGTGAACCCGTGCTTACACTATGGACAAAGTTTATGCTATGTTAATGTAGTCAAAGTGTACAGGCTAATGGTGTCTAGCAGAACTCCAGCTACGTTTTTGTTAACGCTGTGTCGGTGAACGGACGTTCCAGACTAGGATGTTTCGAACTGCACTTTTTGCAGAGTAGGACTTTTCGGACAAATCATATTTACTTGCATATAATTTTATTATTCACTCAAACACATATTAAAATATATACAATATATTCAAATTAAAGTATCAAAATTATGCAAAATACATTGCAAGTATATTACCTCACATTATTCGAAAGAGTCCATAAGAATTTAACACCTGATCACACATTACAAATGTATACAATACACTCATATTCAGAATTATACAAATTGAGCATTTTATACATTGGACCTTCCTCCTCTCAAGTTGCGGCTGGAATGGATTTAGTGCCAGAAGCTCTATCCTCACAGAGATACCACACTTTGGTGATTTGGTATCTCCATGATGTGCTTAGTATTATCAGATCTTATTTTGGACTCTTTCAAATAATGTGAGGTTATATACTTGCAATGTAATTTGTATAAAGCATATATGCATTTTAATCCTGTCCTTTCCCCCTCAAGGTGTGTGGAATACACTTCCCTGATGGCAGACCAACAAAGGAACACCCATTTCCTATATTGAATATGGGACATGAACGTCATGTAAGTTTAAGTTTTCTACAAATAACCACTTTTATAAATTGCCCTGTAATATGCTGGCATTGTATTGTGTTAAAGAATCAGAATCAGAATCGTTTTTATTCGCCAGATACATTTGCACATACATGGAATTCTATTCCAGCAGGTGGTGTCACTCTCAGAATAGTATAGATATAAAATATAAAAATATAAAATAGTATGTACAAGAATAAAAATAAATAGTATTCTACAAAAAGAGTGGTGCAAAGTACACGAGGTAGTGCAAATCAGTGTGAATGTAGGACTTGAATGTATGGCAGTGCAAGACTGTATCAGCTGTTAATTAAAGTTATGGCAGTGGGGTAAAAACTGTTTTTAAGTCTGGTGGTTTTGGTGCGCAGGGCTCTGTAGCGCCTGCCGGAGGGGAGGAGGGAGAACAGGTTGTTACCCGGGTGGGCAGAGTCTTTAATGATGTTGGCTGCCCTCTTCCTGGTTCTGGAGGAGTACAGTTCCTGGATGGAGGGCAGGGGGGCTCCTGTGATTTTTTTCTGCCGTCCTGACTGTGCGCTGCAGTTTGTTCCTGTCCTGCTGTGTGGCTGCTCCGAACCACACAGTGATGGAGGAGCACAGGACAGACTCGATGGCAGCCGTGTAGAACTGGACGAGCAGCTCCTGAGACAGGCCATGTCTTTTCAGCTGTCGCAGGAAGAACATCCTCTGCTGGGCCTTCTTCAGGATGCAGTGGATGTAAAGTGACATTGGGTCATTCAGTTCAGTTTAATTTTATTTCGAGCACACAAAAATCACCAAAACGTCAGTCAAAATGGTCATCAAATTTATTTATTTGTTTATTTTTGCACTCAAAAAAGAGTGGGAAGAAGTACAATTTTTAGCTCCCATCCCTTTTTTACAAACAAAAAATCCAACAGATTCTGCTTCCTATGCTTTAACACACTTTTTATGTCTCACCAACACAAAGCATTGCCAACAGTTTATACACACATTGTTCTGTAAGTCACCTAACACAATCTGATCTGTACAAATATTCACTTTAAATTAACCACAAAATACAATACCCAATAAACCTGATTCCATGTCAGTTCACATGGCGTCTCCACGTTACCCTCTTCAATTTGGCTGGTATTCAACACAGGTACCTTTGATGCCAACTGAAAGAATCTCAAGTATTAGCATTCTACATCTAATGGTTGTGAAGATGAGGCCCCTCATGCACACTTTTCAAGCTTGTGAATTGCATACAGAATTTACAGGCAGATTTTGGCACTTCTATTTTTTTTACTTTACATCTATTTTTTAGTTTGGAGGAAGATCCAGGCCTAAAAATCGTCATGCCCCGTCAGTCTGACCAAGTCTATCTGATGATCTACGTACAAATTCCATAGCTTGATTATACATTAAGCCTTGAAAACTGGATTTGATTAAAAGTGTGATGAAGAGTCTTTTATATTTGGGTGATCCAGACCTTGGAAACTGTGTGTGCTATTAGAGTTTTAATTCCATCATATCTGGAAACTGTACAGTGTATTTAAAAATACTGAGGGTACTCAGACTTTAAATGATAGAATAGGAGGGATTCAAAAATGGTTTTGAATCAAAATTAGCCTTTGGTACCCCTGATATGTGAGCATTTGATACCTGGAATGCCCTGTTAACCCCACGTACAGTAACACTGAACCAAACATTCAAGCTTCAGAAAACTGTTTTTCAGTTCTTCATACTATTCTAGACCTTCAAAATATGGGACAATATGTCTGTATCTTATCATAGTGTCTGGATATTTGCTGCCATCTGTTGGTCAAAAATAGTAACAGCATACATTATGAAGACAAAATGGGCTGGAAAGTGTCCATCATTTTCCAATACACCATTTTTAATTTAAAAAAACCTAATTTTTCATCATTTAAATCCATTTAAATAACAATTGCCTTTACAGTTCTTCTTAAATTATGCCCAAATAAGCATTTGATGTTGGAAAAGCAGAGTATTTCTAGTTCAAACATTTTCTAAAGTCTGACTATTGTTCAGAAGGTCAACATCAATTAGTCATTACAGCTGGAATCAGCAAATTTTGGAGAATATTGAAAAGACATATCCTCAGTGATGCAACCAGAAAAATGAATTCAAGATGGCTACCATTGTGAATGAAGTGATATGAAGCATGACACTTCTAATGAAACCAGAACACTTGAGAGTAAATTCCTTCATGAAACACAGCAATCACATTGCACACAACTGTGATATACTATTTTATTATTATTATTATTAGTTGTATTAGTAGTAATATTTTGCCAACGTTTAAGTGTTGGAGTAAAGTGATGAAATAAGTACTTGTAACACTTTTGCCTGCAACAAGGAATCACCTGCATCCACAGGTATGTTATGGCTTGATCATTAAATTACAGTCTGATGCTTATTTTACACTGATTAGATCAATGCTTTTTCATGAAGTCTCTTGTGGAGATGACCAGTTTTTTCTTCTGTCTTCACAAATGAATTGTAAATGAAAGCACACATTGAAAGCTCTCATTACCTTCGTGGCAAAGCTCTGCAAACGACTGATGTTTAATTTTAAGTGACACCTTGAGGCTTGTGTCCTGCAAGAGCGGGCGTGTCACATGAGGCCTCGCTTCAAGGCTTGTATCAACCACATGATCAAAAGTAAAAGAGATAATGTGAGCTGCTGTCAAGTCCTTGTCTTCATACTCTGCCAAATTGTTCCGTTACAGCGGGATGTTTCAAGTAAAATTAAAATGTGCTCATATCTTTGCTTGTGTGCTGTCAGTAAGCGGTTGAAGACTAGAATTGTGAGTTTCGATGAGAATATAGACTTTGAAAATCATGTTGGGGCACAAAAAACTGCTCAAATTCCTTGTGGGTTTTTTTCCAAATATGTAACAGCACTTTCCTTCCGTGTGTGAGTGGATATTTTCTAAGGCATGAGAGTATTTAAAAAAAAAACACAATTCCACCTTCTGTATTACTGCCCTTTTTAGCAAAACCACACATTCATCCAAACACTAAAGCAGCATGTAGTTGAACACAATGTAAACAATGAGACTTAATTGCATGTTGATTTGTAGCAATGGTAAAATAATAATTAGCTTTGTTTTATGGTCACCCATAAAACAGTGCAGGATTTGACCCATCCAGAGCTCAGCTAATTCTGACCCTCTATCAATAACCTGTAGTTCTTGTTTTGCTGGTCATCACTGGCCAGGTGATGAATAAAGTAGTCCTGAATAAAAAAGGAAACAAAAAAACCTTAAAATCACGCTGTAGTCGTATCATGTAATCTCATATCATCGTTAGCTTGTGATGAATGTCATCATGCCATGTATGTTCACAATCTATTTTCATGCTTTATCCTAATTTAACATATTTATAATATATATTCATAAAATGTCATAGTTATAGTTGAAACAAATATTTCATTCCAACATTATTTTTAATCAGAGATGCTAATTAAATGCTAGTTAGCCTGCTCAGTCTATTCAATATAGCATGTATTTAATTTCTTCTACTAGACCAAGGGTCTCAAACTCATTTTCTTTCAAGGGCCACATTCAACCTAATTTCATTTCCCATGGGCCAGACCAGTAAAATAATAAAATAGCATGTAAATAATAACTTTAGTCTTTGATAAAATTCTTTTTTTTTTTTTTTTTTTTTTTTTACATTTTATTGTTACATTATAGTTTGTAAATATTTCCATATTGTCACGTTACCTTTTTATTAAACTAAAATATTATCGCATAATGTAAAATGTTTTTCACATCAAACTGAGAATAAAATGTGCATTTATTTTGTGTTGGTTTTTTTATGTTATTTGACTGTAGATAACATTGGTCTGTTTTTGGAACTTGAACTAAATTAATTCCACAGCCTTGACTGTGGAATTATTGTACTTTGCAAGTTCCTCCCAGGGGCCACATTTGGCCCCCGGCCTGCATGTTTGAGACCCCTGTACATTTCATTATATTAATAATTAATATCTTCATATCAGTTCATAACATACATTCATCAGTCTCCAGAGGTCTGACATCATCAAACCAAGTCACTTTATTCATTCTCTCATGCCGTTGTCTCAGTCACCAGAATGTATCATGTATTATTAATGGCATAGCTGAGTTTAACCCTTGTGTGGTCCTTCGGGTCAAAGAGACCCGGTGGCTCACAAATGTACCTTTTTATACGTACTGTAGGATGCCATTGCTTACTACTGAAAACAGTAATATATCCTTGGGGGGTGGGGTGATGGGTCTATGGAACTGAACTTTGGAATCTGGGTTTTTAAGACCCGATTGTAGGACACAGCCAGTGTGCCTTTTACGAAGGACCGCACAAGGGTTAATAATGAACACCTGCTCAGCAATGACACCAAGATGGTGATGTACACAATACACATACACACCTCAGATCGGTGTATATGTGTATGTTACACATTTTTCTGCGTATAAAAGTATGCATGACGCTCATCTAAAGAAGAGCACGTACACTTTGGTAACTAGTGTTATTTTACCTTGTCTTGTTTGTGTAGCACATGTTGTGGCATTTTTTTGTCCTGCTGCTGGTAAATAATGAAATACAGACTTCTGCCAGCTGACAATATTTAATTTCTTTGTCAATAAAGGTCAGTTCTGCACATGAGCAGCGATTGTGAGAAAAGACCCCGAGCTGCTCACAGGATCCACCTTTTAAAGGGTGCAACCATTTGCAAGTGTTACCTCCAGGTTGTCTGAGAGGGACTTTTGATAGTGATGAGCCCCAGATGGTAACATATAGTTGTCTTTGTTAGCTTCAAAGACACTTACTTAGCATGGAGTAGTTGGGGAGGGGTAGGGTAAAGGTATGGGACAGTTAACAAACAATGGGGCATTGGAGCAATTGGGCTACTGACCGATCCATTAAGATATACGTCTGTTTCACAGGAATTTGTTTATGTGCGGAACAGGCCTACGTGATCTCATTGACATTCAGATAAAATGATTCTAACACAAGTAAGCAGTGATTTCATAAAATGCCATTCCACCCCCACCCCCCACCCCCCTTTGAGACTTTCAAAGTATCTCAACAAATGAGAAGTTGGACTGTGTGATTGTTCTGGTTTCCTCAAACCATACATGAATGACAGAATGCCTGTGCATGCTCTTGCTGAAGCAATGTTGGGTTATGGCATTTACCCCCCCTCCCTCTCTTTTTTTTGACACATCAATTTAGCAAGGTATGAGAAAAAATGTAGTGTGGCAGTTTTTTTGTTCTGCTGCTGGTGAATAATGAAATAGAGACTATTTCAACAACAATATTTTATTTTTTTGTCAAGAAAGGTCAGTTCTGCACACGAGCAGTGATTATGAGAAAAACTCAGAGGGGCTCACAGGATCCACCAATTTCTAAGTGGTTCCTCCAGGTTTTCTCAGAGGGACTTTTGATAGTGATGAGCCCATATAAGAAATGCACAATTATGAGAAAAGTGTAAAAAATGATGAGATTAAAAAGTCAAAATGTCTCTTTGCTTATTTTCCCCTCTGAAGTGACTTGTTCTTCATACTGTCACATATTTTTAGTTAGGAAAAAGTAACGAGTCTATTCTGAGAATAGAAGGAGTATAAAGTAGAGACATTTATATAAATGTAAGGGGTATAAAGTACAGATATTTCTATAAATGTAAGGAGTATAAAGTACAGGTATTTATGAACAAATGTAGGGAGTAAAAGTAAAAAGTTAGCTGAAAAAGAAATAGTCAAGTAAAGTACAGATACCTGAAAAATCTGCTTCAGCAAAGTAATATAGTACTTAGTAATATACTTAATTAGTTATTTTCCACATCTGCCAGAGACTAAAGCCAGACAATGTACATTAATGAATGCACACACACACGCGCGCACACACACACACACACACACATATGCGTGTGTGTGTCATTAAAGGGATAGTTCCGTATTTTTCACATGAATCTATATGGGTTGACCGTCTTTACTCTGGTGCACCCACAGTAACTTACCCCAGACAGTGTCCTGTGAGTCGAGTTCTGGTCCAGTTTTGATCAAAGTGAAAGTAGTCCCGGCAGGTTTCCTGGGGTCAACAAAATAAAACGTGTTTCTTCTCAAAACAATATGTGTTCAAATGAGTGATTTATTTGCATAACAAAACCGTCACACCTCGTTATTGCTTGGAGCTACTTTTTGTCAATAGCAATGAATGCATGTTGTCACTGCTAACAGCTGTGCACCAGAACAAAGTACTTTAATCAGTTGTTCGGCAGGGTTTACCGAGTACAGACCTGTGGCGCCAACTAACTAGTTTGATCTAGAGCGAGAAGTTCATCGGCTTCTACAAAAATATATTGTAGTGTCTGCCCGTGGTAATGAACACAACCAGATGTCTTCCAACAGCTGTTGCTTAATTTTTTTTTTTTATCAAAAAAGGTTACCGTCAGCTGTAACTACGCCTCACTCTTATAAGCTAGCTCTCTAATGTTAGCTTTCAGTACACACATCCATACACACAATCCTTCCTGCTTTGGTCACACTCATTTTCCTCCAATACCACTCTACCGTACACACATGTACACATACTATCAACCAACAATAACCACACAACTAACAGTGGTATATCAGGAAATCATCAACATTACAGCTTCAGGGTCGCTACCCCCCCCCCCCCCATTACTAAGCCCCTCACCCACCATGAAAAAGGCCCTGAGGTAACCTGGAACCCTCTTCTGTTTCTGAAGCCCCTTCTGAGTGAACACAAGCGGCTCTGTCTGTAATCGAGGAACAACCTGCTGCTGGGGGCAGCAGCAGGGGGTCAACTCTGGCAGGGAAGAATGAGGACGGTTTGTAGGAGAAACAGAAACAGTCAAGGAGTCTGATGGTGCAGCCATTTTCCTTCTGTGGGAGCTTGCCCCATGTCTGGGGCGCACATGTGGGTGTGCATCACCTCTGTATGGGGTCACCCTGTCTGCCACTAGGTGGCAGTTTAACTCTATACACCACCTCCCCAACTTTTGGAGCACCTCACGAGGCCGCACTCAGTGACAGTCCAATTTAGGGCATCTACCCTTCTTTGTTTTCGGGCTATACACCCATACTAGGTCTCCTGGCTTAAAGCCCCCTCCCTTGGCCCTCATGTCATAGTTCCTTTTCTGTTTCACTCCTGCTGTTTGCAGCTGATCTCAGACAAAAGCACGAGTTGACTCCATTCCATCTTAGACCCTCGTATCCTGGTCCCAGCATGAGCAAGTGTGCACGAGGTGCAGTCTTGCACTGTGGATCTATAGGCCAATAAAACAAGGCTGCCCTGGGAATTAACACAAACAGGTGTCGTTTGATTTATATCAATAAGGGTTAGTGTGGCCCGTAACTACCCCTCACTCTCAGAACTGAGTACGCTGGCTCTTTAACGTTAGCTTTGCAGTATCACACACACACACACACACACACACACACACACACCATCCTTCCTGTTTATCCCCGCCCCCTCATTTTCCTCCAATACCGTTGTGGCTCACACACATGCGCACATGTACGCACACTTTCAACTAACAATAACCACACAACTAACAGTGGTATAACAGGACATCGTCAATATTGCAGCTTCAGGGTCACTACAATATGTTTATTTGTAAAAATGGTGCATGCTTGTCATTACCCAGGCTGTGGAAACAAATATCCAAGCGAGTCTACTCACACATTCCATTGCTTCCCTGTGGCGGACGTAGCTCTGAGGAAACTTTGGTTAGTTGCTCTGGGTTTCCATCTGAAAGCCACAAGACCTCAAATGAAAAAGCTACGCGTTTGTAGTGCACACTTCAGCCAGGACGACTACGTATCTTTAGGACCAGGAACGAAGAAGAGACGGTTGAAGAGATCTGCTGTCCCTGGACCCCAGGTAAACATAATTGTACCAAATATTTTCTAAAGCACAGCGCATAGCTTTCTGGTAAATGCAGCGAGTGCTATGCATACGCACCATGGATAAATAATACATACAAAACATGTATCTATCGGTGTCATATTGCTAGTGGAGCGTATGAAAAACTTTGCTAACATTCTGTAACTACAGCACCACGGAGAGCACCATTATTTACTATCAGTTCGCGGGCTCGTGCTGCAGACTGCTGAGCACGAGTCAACTCTTTTTTTCAGCAGTGTTCACGTGCTGAGATCAGCAACACAAACGCGCTAGCTTCAAAGAACTGTTCAAAATCACGCTTTTGGACACATGCTGTTTTGAGAAGAAAAAACGTTTTATTTTAGTGTCCAGGAAACGTGTCGGACTACTTTCGCTTCAACCAAAACTGGACAATAACTGCCCACAGGACACTACTGACAAGGATAACACACAAATTCATGTAAAAAGAAATCCAGAACTATCCCTTCAGGCCATTGTTTTAAAGTGATACGCCACCTTCAGACCAAATCCAGTGTTTCCTCACTGTTCCCAGACCCAAATAAGTGTGTGGAAGCATTTTCTTGGTGACCTATGAGAACTGACCACAGGTTGGATTCTTACAATAACTTCATTCTTACGTGGCCAACTTTGTATCTCGTCTTGATTTTGTCCCCTCATTACTTTCCGCGTCCTGGGCATTTACTTCGAGGGTGAATGATGGCGCAATTCACGGCGCAAAGGGGATGTGTCTATTTTTCGGTGCGGAGAAACACAGCCGGTGATCATTGACTTTTCTAGAAAAACAACCTTTTGTGTATGTGGTGTTGCTGTCGCCTTTCAGTGTGCTTTATATCTTCGGAAAATGAGTTCACTTTCATTTGAATCTGCAAGTTGGATTAATGTGTGACCTGTATATAGAGGCAATATTAAAATGTCATATAGGTCCCAGGACCAGAATGTAATGTTTAATGTAATGTCAATAAGTTTTCAGTATTACTGATGTGTTTGTTATGAACTCAGACAGCTGTTTACTGGTTATTTCTTAGAAGTGGATCTATTAGTATGTTTCATACACTTGCTGACTGTTTCCCGATACTGCCGCACGGGTGGGGGCGCTATCTAGGTAATGACATGTAATAATGACGAAAACGTAAACACATGAAGAAGAAAGACGCTCTGCATGAAGCTGGATGCAGATGTAGTAGTTACGGATCTAATTTAAAGTATCCCACTGCAGAACAGTGAAGATTAAAAGCACAGAGTAGCATTTATTTGCAAAATCCCACGGGCTGGATACAGGAGATATCATGGCGGCTACGGAAACAGACAATGGACAACAACGGCTGGCCGCCAATCAAGTCTCATCTGTCCAAGTCAGTGGCGCGGTAAATCCTGCACGTTGATACAGCTGTGTACACACTTTAAAACGCCCAAAAGGGCGAAACTGGTTTTGTCTAGCTTTACACCCACTATGAAAGCAATGCATTCCTTTAGTGCTGACTTGTCTACATATGTGATTAAACCGCGACACTAATAGATTGACGGACAGGAAGTGCAGATGTATTGGTAAGCTAGCGTTAGCTTAGCTCCTGCTAGTAAGCTAGTTACCTTGTTTACAGGTCATAATGGTTCAACTGATATGAATGTAACATGGCTGAATCATGTTAAGTGACTCTGATATAGGTAATTACACCACTTTCTTCCATACTAAGGAATAGTTATTAGCCGTACATACATCCAGCGTCAGCAATTGTAGTTTTGTTTACATTAATAGAGTGTCGCAATATAATAAACAAGCTAACTTGTTTCCATACTTTCCTGCAAAAATGCTAACTCCTGTACAATGGTTCCACACATGTTACTACGGGTAACAGTGGTTGATTTAAATTAATCATAGCTGTGTATGGACACTTCGGAAACTTAAGTGCAAATTAAATTCAAGCTGCGTGGCCTGTTTAAAGGCTATTTGGCCCCGGTAAATGCCTTGTGTAGTAAAGTAACCCCTCGTTGTTAGTTTGCACGCTAAAGGGAACCTGTCGAGAAATGTCTTTGCTAGCCTTTTCAAAAGATCGCGTGTTATACTAGCGTCATGTAACTTTCCTTCTAGTCCTTTGTTAAATACGCGCCAGCCTTAAGTCACTGTTCCAATGATCAGGCATGGTCAGGGGCATGTTGCCTCCTCCATGGGCTGTTCCAGGCTGCACCGGTAGTGATGCAGAGGTGTTGATTTGTGTCTGATTGGCTGGACTTCCCTGCACACACCAGGTTAAGGTGACGCGTTATAAGTCAGTGTTGTGGTAAGGCAGTGTTTTCCCAGCCCTGGTCCTCGAGGAACACTATCCTGCATGTTTCAGATGTATGCCTCTCCAAAAACACCTGATTGAAATGATCGGTCTATCACCAAGCTCTGCAAAAGACTGATAATGACTGTCAGGTGAGAGGGAAACATCTAAAACATGCAAGATAGTGTTCCCCGAGGATCAGGATTTAAAAACACTGTGGAAAGGTACAAATGGGCCCTTTTGTACAACTATACTACTTCCTGATTACCTGAAGTTAATGTGGCTCTTTTGTTTCCTTCTTACATTATTGTACACACCTGGATTAATCAGTTTGTCCAATAAGAAAAATACATCTTTAGAGTAAATCATAATTGTGAAATTAAAAGTCATTATTGTGAGATAAAAGTATCATATATATATATATATATATATATATATATATATATATATATATATATATATATATATATATATATATATATATATATATATATATATATATATATATATAATATATATAAATGGACACGACAAAATAAACACATGATTTTATTTACATTTTTTAAATTATTCATTGTTTTGTTTTTCGACTAATAAAAAAAACGTTGAAAGACTAATAGTTGTTAGTCACAGCATTAATTGATGGTGGTGTGAATTATGTTTTGTTTCTTTACAGGGAACAAATGAGACAGACGGAGTGTCTATCAATGCTGTTTCAGAGGCTGGAAAATCATTGGACGCTGAAGATGCAGCACTGTCCAACCACAAAGAGGAGGCAACATTTACTGCTGCTGAAAAAGAAAATAATGAACATATTGACACAAAATCTGGAGATTGTGAGGATTTTAGATCAGAGACATTTTCTTCAGAGGAGAATATGATGGTGGATGTGAAAACAGAGGAAGACTTTGAAACAGAGTACAAACCTGTCATCCAAAAAGATGAGAACTCTAAGAACTGTCCTGAACAACCAGCAGTGTGCGAGGACGTGAAAGAGGAGATGCTTTCTGATGTTAAAGAGGAGGAGGACAGTGACTCTGGAGAGGACAAACGAACACCTGTTGACTCTAAACGGGCAGAGTCTCCGGCCAATGACCTGGATGAGATGATGGACATCGGTACGGTGGATCAGGTGGAACAAGAAGCTCAGATGAAAGAGGAGGAGCAGGATAATGCGACTGATATGGGCACCAGCATCTCTTCCCCCGTCTCTAATACAGGTAAAACAAATGGTGCCAGGCACAACAAACTCTTGTAGTGGACAAGTTTCACAGCTTTATTTAAAAATAAATTTTATTTTATTAATTTTATTTTATTAGTTTATTTCAACAGGGACAATGCACATTAATCAACATTTCTGTAAATGCGCCAGTTTTAGCTCAAAAGCTAGTTTTCAACTGGAATAAAAATAATAAAAATATCCCTTGAAAAGAACATTACGTTTAAAAAATTGTAACAAGTGGTGTCAGGCACAACAAGCCCCACCCCCCCTCGCACACATTTGACCTGATTGGCCCTATCTCCTCTTATTGTGAAAACCCATTTTTGGTGACTGTGGCCTTCAACCTACATCCCCCAAAATTTATTGGGATCGATTCTGGACCACTTTGCACCTTTCCTGAAAATTTCATGGGAATTGGTCCAGTAGTTTTTGTGTAAACCTGCTTAAAATCAAGCAGACAGACAAATAGACAAAAAAAACTGACCCAAAAGCAATATCCTTCTCCTCTTTTGCAGGGCAGGGTATTAAAATGACGTATAGATAAACTTTTTCAGCCAGAGGTTAATACTGGAGAAGAAATGGGAATGTCATTTTTTGTGCAGGGTTTTGTCATGAATGAGGTCAAATAAATATGGTGTCTGAACGAGGGGAAAAAAGGGTCAGTACTAATAATGATTAAATTAGATTCCATTTTTGGGTATTTATGAAAGTATAAATGTTTCTGTTAAGCTTTGTGAATATAAAAATGAGCATACTTTCAAGGTTTTATAAGTGATATTGTACTTGTGTTTTCACTCGTTGGTCTTGGCTCACAGTTTCAAGGTTATGTTTTGGTCCGACTGCTGCCATCAGATGTGCTTCCTTTGACCACAATAACTTGAAAAATATTCAATTTAGAAATTATGTATTTTCCCTATCAATGAATATCATGGAGTGAAAGAATTGATAACATTTTGGATGGTGTACCATTTCTGTATTGCCCGAAAGGGGGCGCTGAAACATTTTAACTCAGACAAATAGTTCCAGGGACATGAACAGTTTTTACTGACTTCAAATCAAGTGCAAATGAAAGGTCATGACCTGGTAATGCCTCATCTTATGACGTCATTTAAGGATTGGGGACATTCACCTTATTCTCTGCGGTTACTAGGGCGGCGCCATATTGCTTACTTTGTGTTACAACTTCCGGTGGAGTAGCGGAAGTCATTGGCGAGCGTACAGATCTCAGACGAAAAGCGGCGAGGCTGAAATCAGAGACTGTTCAAAAATATCCTTGGAAAATGACCAGCATCATTTGTGCAGTCCGCGGTTGCCACAATAATTGGAGAAAAAAAACATTGTCACTTCAACAAGAGTGTTTTACTCACGGGAGAAAAAGGGGTGAATGTTGTGGGCCAGCCTTTAACCTGCATCCGCCTCCTCCCGGTGAAGAGGACCGTCGACTTTGGCTGAGGGCGCTCAACTTAAAAAAACCACCGAAAAAGCCCTACGTCTGCTCCTTTCATTTCGTGGATGGGAAACCGACAATCCAGCACCCATATCCAGAGAAATGGCTTGGCCATGAGGCTCCGGAGCGGCGACAGCTCGTGAGGCGAACCGGTAAAAAGGTTTAGCTGCTACCCTGCCTTAGCGCGAGTGTGCTAAGTCAATGATAGCTACATTTGCTGCGTTACTGATTGCTTAACACACGGTTTAAAATATTTTACAACGATGAAGTTTATGATTAAAAGCGCATAAATACTAACAACCAGTGTTGGACAGTAGCTCACAGCAGCATATGAAACATGCCACATTTAAACTCAGAACGTACTGATATGCTTCGGTGCTCTTAAAGGTTTTCATGGAGGCACCATCTACGCCCACAGACAAAACCATATAGTTAAAAATATCACCATGTGTAACAGGAGGCTATCTCTTCATATCATCAACCCACTCTGCAATTAGTTTTGGGCGAGGGATTACTTCACCGGTGCTACTACGAACGACATGACTAGCCTTAAACTAGCTAACCGGAAGTTCCATCACAAAGCGGGATAAGGTGACTACCCCTGGTTGATACTTTCGACAGCGTAAGCCGTTATTAAAAGCACTTGGAGACAATCAATAAAAAATAGACGAAAAAAAGCACTGGGAGAGGGCAGATTTCTGCCACTTTTATATATTGACCATTTCTGTCAAAACAAAAAAGAATCCTTTTAAGAAATCCTGGATCCAGATAACCCCCAAAATCTAATCACTTGTTGCTTTGTCATTCTGGATATTCTGTGAAAATGTTGTTGAAATCAGTCTAACTTTTTGAGTCATGTTGCTAACGACCAAGTAAACCAACAAACCCAGATGATTACATAACTTATTACATAATTTGTTGTGCCAGTATCAGCATTTCCTGAAAATTTCATCCAAATCGGTCCATAACTTTTTTTTTAGTTGTCTTGCAAACAGACAAAATGAGGAAATAATGTGAGGACACCTTTTTCATGATGCCGCACTTAACAAAAAGAGGACCTACTTCTTCTATGAAGTAGGTCATCATCTATGAAGTAGGTTCATCTACTTCATTCATTTCCTACCCCCACGGGATGTTTACTGAGAATCAACTTTAGAGAATATATAGTAAACAACAGAGGTTATGGGTTTGTCTGTCTGTCCATTTGTCTGTCTGTTAGCAAGGTAACTAAAAGTTGTGGATGGATTTGGATGAAATTTTCAGGAAATCTGCGTGTGTTGAGGCTGATTTTCTTTGGCGGAAGTCTGCATTCTGAGTGCTTTTCTTGTTACACGATGAAACAATTTTTTGTGAAAACAATAAAAACATGTAAAAAGTGATCCATTGTGTCTCTTGAACTCCCTCGGTGTCAACGGCAGAAGACGGCAACTCTGTAGAGGAGGAAGTCGATGTGAAGCCGGTTGTGTTGCCTCCACCTCCAGAAGACGAGCAAATGGAGGACATTAAAGTGGAAGTAGATTCGATGCAATCCTGCTCGTCTCCAGCGTCTGAGGCTGCGGTCGGTGCAGGTGAGGGACTTGAGCAGAAACCTCCGTAACATGAGTATTATGCTCATATGTTCTATTAACAATGTTCAAATGTTTCTCTAGGGAGGAGCAGTGCATCACCCACAGCTTTGATGAATGGGATGAAAGTCGTCAAACTCGCGTTACCACAAATACAAATTGTAAGTATGAGGAAGTAAATTTTCATCTCTGTTAATGGTTAAAGACCAAACCTTCAGTGTGCGGTCAGCTGTTTTCCTGTTTAGATAGATAGGCATCTTTGTCATTTCAAAGATACATCACAGATGCACTGTTAAAACAAAATTCCATTGCATTTGTAGTGTGTGTGTGTGTTAGGGCTGTCAAAATCAACACATTTATGTGGATTAATCCTTATTCATATACAAACCTTTTCAAATCTCTTCTAAAATACAGAAGGAAAAAAATGCCCAAAAAATAAAACCCGCAGAAACATGAATATATATTGTGCAGTTAACATGTTTATTCAAGTTTCAACAAAACAACTGTAAACAACTGTTCCATTTAATTGAGTTTAGACGAATCATGATGATAGATAAATCTGTGTTCATTTTGACATTTATATTATCAGTTTTCTCTCCATTCATTTCTTTTTTGCTCAGGTTTGTAAGGATGGTATTTATAAAGCTGAGCTATCGTGACCAGTTCATTTCCCTTTTGAATAAATGAAGTTTGTCTCAGTGGAGTGGCAGCTCATCGACAGGTTTCTTTTTCTTTTTTCTCTCTTCTCGTAGGAAAAGTTAAGCTGTAACTTGTCCCCTTCGGCTCCTTTGGTCAAAGTGAAGGATGAGCCTGTGGATGAGGAGTACGACCAAGCTCTCATATCCACGGCATCAACGGCAACTGTGAAAGACGAGCCTGTTCCTCCAAAGGTTGGAATGTTCATAATGTTCACAGACGTGTGCATTAACTCAGCATTTCTCAACCCTGGTCCTCGAGGAACCCTGTCCTGTATGTTTTAGATGTTTCCTTCTCTGAACACACCTGATGGTTATTACAGGCTTCTGCACAGTTTGGTTATTTGAATCCGTCTACTGGAAGAGGAATACGTCTAAAACATGCAGGACTGTTCCTCTAGCACCAGGATTGAGAAACACTGGATATTTACGTTTAACACTAAATATTTATTTATTATTTATATTAAAAAATTTTTTTTGTCATTTTAGGTCTGTTTTTATAAATTGGGCATTTTTTTTTTGTTTGTTTGTTTGTTTTGGTTTGTTTTTTTTAATAAAAAGGGGCACTGACGGGAGAGCACTTTGAATTTCATTGTACCTGTGACCATTAAAGATCTATGTATCTATGCAATTATTTATATTTTTACTTATTTTGTTATGTATAGTCTGTCTATCCTTTTTAAATGACATATTTATCAAGCTGACATTTTCCCCATTATTGTATAATAATAATAATAATGGATTAGATTTCTATAGTGCTTTTCAAGGCACCCAAAGTGCTTTCCATTAGTGATCCACTATTCATTCGCTCTCACATTCTCACTCTGGTGGTGGTAAACTACATATGTAGCCACAGTTGCCCTGGGGCAGACTGACAGAAGCGTGGCTGACATCTTGCCCCTCTGACCACCACCAATACTGGAGGCAAAGAGGGTGAAGTGTCTTTGCCCAAGGACACAACAGACTGACTTGGACAGAGCGGGAATTGAACCCACAACCCTTCAGTTAATGGACGACCCTCTACCAACTGATCCATGGCCACCATATTTTGTGCATTTATATTAATTTGGTTTATTATTTTGTTCTTTTTCCAGCTCAGTTCTCCTTCATTTTGGTCAGATTTTTTAAAATTAATTTCATCTTTTTTAAAAACATTTTGGTGTTTATATTCATATTCTTTATGCTTACTGCTAGGCTTGGGCGATATATCTATTTTTTTGACTAAAGTTTTTTTGTTGCGGCTAATTTAAAATGAAAAACTTGAATTGAAAGCAAAATGTGTTTTGAGCTTTCTCTATCATCTATTCTTGTTTTCTTTAAAATGTTGGGGGGGGGGGGGGGGTTGGAGAAAGGAGATTTTACTTTTAGGCTATATCACTCTTTTTATTTTTTTCAAACTCATTTTGGTATTTTGTTAATTTTTTGAAAACTTTTTTTTATATTTTTGTTATGTTTAGTCTGTCTCTATTGGATTACTGATTTTATACAATGTATTTTTTTTTTGGCTTCACGGCAGAAACTATGGCGACCAATGTGGACCAAGTGTTTAAACTGAATGGATGTGTGTTGTTGTGAACAGGAGGACCTGAGGATCGGCTCTGTCTTCTCTGTGAATTCAGCCTCTGAGACACAGACTCCGACCTCCACCAGCGCCTCAGTTCTGCACATGGCCTGTTGTCACTGCAAGAAGAGCCTGATGAAAGGCCAGACGGCTTTCCAGAGGAAAGGCTCCCCAGCGTTATTCTGCTCCACCGCCTGCCTCACTGCATCGCTCCCTATCGTTAAAGGACCCTCCAAGATCTGCCACAACTGCCAGAAGTCAGTTCAGCAAAACAAACAGAATTTACCAGATGAATTTGGAAAGTGTAGACAGGAGAACGAAACTGAATATGAGTTGAAGTGTCTTGACTCGAGTTAAACAGACTTTCTGTGTTGGTTTTTCTTTTCTCAGGTTGATACTTCGGCCTCAGGACATCATCTTGTCTCCAGATAATAAAGGAACAATGAAAGATTTCTGTTGCCAGTCCTGCCTGACGGCCTTCAGCCTGAGAAAAACTTCAACCAACAGGATCCCGCCCCCAGCACAAATCGGGACATCAAAGTCACTATGCAGCATGTGCTCCAGAGTGTGCGTTGTGAGTAAATTAAAACCTGTGGATATAAAATTATACCATTTGATCTTTACTGAACACGAACAATATAATTGTATTATAAATGTAAACATTCAAACCTTATTTTTAGAACAGTTTAATGACAGAATGAGCTTCACAACTCTATGTAGTTTGACAATGGAAATACACTAATAGTAATATTTAAAAAAACAAACAAAGATGGTAGACCAATATTTCCTTTTTTTGTCTTTTGTGTGATTGTTGGTTGGAGTGGTGGTCTGGGGGTGGTCTACCTCTGTGGCTTTTCTGTTCTTCTGATGCCACTCAGTTTTGATCCAAGTTAATATTCCTATAACCATCGGCTTCAGTCACTCACCTCGGAGAAGCTGTGGACAGACAGTTCCGCCACACCAGGGTTCCAGTTTGAGGCTTGGAATTCCTCCTATGGAGGATTTAACTCGGAAAAATAAATCTCATCCACCATTAGTTGCTTACACAAAATTCATCAATTATTTATTTATTTATTTTTAACCCAACCCTGTTCAACGCCAGCTGTGTTTCTCTTTATAACATTCATTGTGATGTTCTGACTCTTCACAGATGTAAACAGAAATGAAGTTCACTTCAAAATAAAACAAACTGGGTTAAATAATAATTACAATTAAATGTCCTGCAAATTAGTTTCAGCCATGAGTCTTTTATTTTTTCACTTCCTTTCTCGTTACCAGTCCACATTTAATTTAACATACTCGGGGAAAAAAAAATCGTTTCTTTTCTTTATCCACCTTCACATGTTTTTGCAGTTTCACTGTTGTACTTTAGTGGTTACTGACCCAGTGCAGGACTCTGGTGAAACCCGTATTCACCCGTATAGTAGCTGAGATAGGCACCAGTGACCCCCATGACCCTGGTGAGGATAAAGTGGGTTCAGAAAATGAATGGTCTGTGGTGAAGTGACACAACGTCACCTCTGCCTGTTGGTAACTGACATCGGCACCAATGTCCCCACAAGCTTTGTGACGATTAAACCACTTGGAACACGATTGGATAAATGCTCTTTTGTCTTCTGTCTTACTACAGAGTAAACATGAGGTGACTCTGAACGGCACCGTCCACAAAATCTGCAGCGACGCCTGTTTTAACTGTTTCCGCACCATGAATAAACTGTCCATGGCCAGCTGCGCGTTCTGCGGCGCCTACTACGGCAACAAACCGCTGCTGCTGAAGATGGAGGATGCCAGCAAAACATTGTGCAACCTGGACTGTCTGACCAAATTCAAGGAGGTACCGAAGCTGAAATGAAAGCCAGATACTCGGCTCAGACTTTTGAATCCATCTGATTAACACACGTTTTCCTCCTGCAGAAAACCAAGACGAATCACACCTGTACGATGTGTCGCACAAGCCGGACTCTGGCAGAGATGGTTCACCATAAGAACAGCGACGACTCTGTGAATCTGTTCTGTAGCAGCAGTTGTATCATGGCGTATAAAGTTCAGACCGTCAGTACGTCCGGTAATAAACAGCATGATTTCATGGTAGAGCTGCACGTTTGTACCTCTGGACTTTGTTTTCACTCGTTGTCCTCTGTTTTTTTTCTTTCCTTTTAAAAGGTGCTCGCTTAAGTTGTGACTTCTGTTGGAAAAACACAGTCCCGTCCTACCATCTGGCCATGTCCGATACGTCCATCAGGAACTTCTGCACCCTGGCGTGTGTGATGGCATTTCAGGTGGGAGCAGTTAGACGCACTAATTAATATTACATCACTTGTTAATGACTAAAGCAATTGATATTTTGATCATCAATAGTCAGTTTAAGTAATTTAGTTAAGAACATTTTATTTTCAGATTTCATCTGGACCCATAAAGACCCGGTAGCCCTGTTTACATTAGTTTTTATCCCTGTTTAATTCAGAATAAAGGTTAATACCACTTTAAGACGAACCATGTATCTATCTATTTTGATTTAAACTTAATTCTGAATAAAGTCACTGGTTTATTCTGATCTTAATTCTGAATTCAATAATTCTGCTGACGTAAATAATTAATTCCGCTTTAACATTATTCCTGTTCTTCTGCACATACTCCTGGTCTTGTCACGATGACAAATATGTTTTGTGTGCTACCGGCATTAGTATGTTGACGATTGCAAAAATATGTAGCATCTGGTCTAACATGTCGATAGTTGAAATGAAA
Organism: Siphamia tubifer; assembly: GCA_020466265.1. Classification (NCBI taxonomy): domain Eukaryota; kingdom Metazoa; phylum Chordata; class Actinopteri; order Kurtiformes; family Apogonidae; genus Siphamia; species Siphamia tubifer. The sequence continues at coordinate 43,214,600 of CM035793.1, forward strand.
GCAAAACAGGAAGTGGACGTTCAGATGGTAACTTTTCCTAAACAAATTATCACCATTTTTTCTTGCATTTTCAATATTGTTATAATATATTTATATTTTTCTCCACCTTGTTGGAATAAGCAGATGGGATATGTTTCCTCTGTCCTTCTTTGGCTGAATTGTCAGTATGAATTTTTATTTTTTTTTTTACTTAAGATCATCTTTTTATTTCTGTCTGTTCCAGAATAAAAAACAAATTAAGTGGCTTGAAAGAGACATTTCAAAATTTAATTGGTAAAGTAGAAGACCAAGAATATGCCTAAAAATAATGATGGCAAGTTTACCAAATTTTAAAAAGTACTATAGGACAGTAGTGCTTTGGATGACCAAACTGGACGACTATCCTTTTAACAGAACTCTGACAGGGATACCTTCCTTTTCTTGGTCAAAGAGTTCAGAGGAAGATAAAAAAAAAAAACGACAATATATGCATTAAATATATGGTAAATAATTAAATAATTAGAAATAAATCAAATAAATAAGACAAATAAAAAATAAATACAATAAAAAATAAATAATATATCCAAAAAATGTTTAACGGAAAGATTATTGCAGGACCTTAAACTGAATTCTTGTTTTTTTTTTCTTGTTCCTTTAGGAAAAGTTCAAGAAGTCCCAGCCACAGCTCAGTGTTTTCACTAAGTTACCAGTGGGATCCACACAAACCCAGACCAGTGCACCTGCTCAACTTCAGATCGTGTCTTCACATGGAAAACTGAGCTGCCCCCAATGTTCGCAAAACATAACAGCCAAACCTGAAGTCATCCAGATAAAGGTGAGTTATGTACACGCAAGGATGTTTTAAAATGGAAACAAAAACTCTTTTTACTTAATGTCCTGATAAGAGCAATAGAGTTTCCTTTTAAGCAGAGTTAACCTAAACTATTTAAGGAGACGGGTGGTGTCATGCTAAAGGAAAAGGGAAAGCCAGTGTTTCCTGTTCTACAAGCTGTTAATAAATTCTTAGAATTGATCAGCGTACTTAATTCAACGGTAACTTTTTGTACGCAGGATAAGATGGTTTTCGTGTGCAACATCGAGTGCGCTCAGGAGTTCAAGAAAACCAACTATGTGATGAGCCTGTGTGAATACTGCAAGATGGAGAAGCTGACCAGAGAAATCAAGAGAATTAATAACAAAGACTGCTTCTTCTGCAGTGACGGTGAGCAGTGTTCCCCCCAGTTATTTATAGACCTGGTGGACCACCACGCCATGCTATAATTCAATGAATCCTTGAGATATCACCATGAAATTACATGGGCATATATATATATATATATATATATATATATATATATATATATATATAGCACATCGAATGCAATTATCTATTTGAGTAAGGGTCAAAGGTCAAGATTGCATTTAGCAGAAAGATGAAAATCACATTATTGTCTCTAATTCGAGATCGGGTTGTCATAGAAACTTGATTGGTACAAAATAGGGACGAGATTAGGCATTCTCTGAATACTTGTTGAATACTGTTATCGATGAGACCATATGAAGAGTTCTACTGTGCAAGTTTGAACTAATGACATAAGTATCCCTGAGTCTGTTCTCTCTTTGCCTTTAGGCTGCAAGCTGCTCTATAGACACGACCTGAATAAAAGTTGGGGGAAACATTGTCACTGCTGCGCCTTCTGTCAGTCTATCTCTAAAAAGCTGGTGACGGCTCAGTACGGACTCTCGACAGAGGAGTTCTGCTCTGAGGAGTGCAGGTCCAAGTACACCATGCTCTTCTGCCATGTGAGTAGTAGGAAGTAGTAAATGCTGCTGTGTCTTTAACCCTGTGTTTTCTAGATATTTTACACATAAAAGTACAGGTTGACTCTACAGCTGTTTATATTGGGTTTAGAACCAGAGAATTTGAAAAGTAAAAATCACTGACTATTTATGGATATAAGCGTATTAATTGTGAAGAGAATAATGGCTCTAGTCTGAGCCTTCTGCCACTCTTCCCTTAGAGAAAATCATTTATACTCTAAGGCTAAATCCCATTTCACCCCTACACCCTACCCCTATCCCTTACCCCTTCAAACAGAGCTATAAGGGGCGAGGCTTGAAAAGCAGCCCCTATGAATTGGGACACCCCTTCAACACTCACCTACGTCATCGGTTCGCTCCACCAGTTATTGCGTAACTAAAACCTACAGCTTTAACCAGAAGTAAACTAACATGTCTGCTGCTGTATTTGTCATGTTCTCCTCTTCTGATTATTCCACGTTTATGTAAATAGCAATTTTTATTTTTTTGCCCATGTGCGTTTTATGAAGAAAACGACCATTACACATTGCGACAATGTCAAACTTTATACAATACAACAGTTGTCACAAGTTAAAAACGGTTAATTACGGCGAAAATACTACGTTTGTGTACTTCTTTCATAGACGCTGCCATTTTTCAAAAGGATTCGCATTGTATTCTGGGAAATTCCTCGTTCCATTTGGAATCAGTGTCTGGAAAATCTCTGTTTGAAGGGGTATAAATCCCTCCCCCTTCCCCCTACCCCTCTGCCTTAACGTGAATTGAGACACCCCTACGTACATGGATGCAGAAAATGGAGGGAAGGGGTGAACTGGGATTAATTTCTTACTTATCTGGAACAGACTTGTCACATTTAATGGAAGAGTCTGAAGATGTATGAACAGTAACCTTCTGCAATTTTCAATTTGTTAAAAAAAAATCTTGTTTTTATTTATTTGTCTTATATGACATGGACTATGAACTGGACCCCATCTGAAAAATTGCAAGAATTGGGGTGGGGTAGATTGTTTGTCTTTGTATATCTATTTATGCTGTAAAAACAATAAAAAAGAATATTGGCAAATAAAAGCCTGTGTTTTCTTCCAGGTTGCCAAGTGCGACAGCTGTGGCCGTAAAGCCAAGTTAAAGCAGAGTCTTCCTCTTCTGGGCGACGTCAAACACTTCTGTGACCTGGGCTGTCTGTTAAAGTTCTGCAGTTCTGTGGTGGAGACGCAGGGAGAGTTCTTATCCAAAGGTTTGTGTTTTTAACGTCATCGGTTTTCCGTCAGCCTCAGTGTAGATTTAAAAAGAACTGGATTAAAAGACTGAAAAACTAAGCTGTAAAAGCCACAGAAAACCATAAAGCAGAGGAAAAAAAACAAAGTGAAAACTTTTCAGTTGACATTGAATTCGCATTGAGCCTGTTTCCTGTAACATTGTGATAACACTGATCTACACTTTTATCTGCTTCAGACATTAAATGTGTTAAATCTTACATACTTTAATCAGGTTAATCATGAAACAAATGACTTTAGTGCTGGTTAGTTGATGTTTTTAATATATATGATGGTGTATTATTCCATATATACAGTGGTTTATGTACATGTATACAATGGATTAGTAAATATTCCACTAGAAAGAACCTGTAAAGTGAATGGATCATAATATACAGTGTTTTAAAGTAGATCTGACACTAATATTCCTTTGGACTAAAACTTATTCTCTTGTTCATTCTAATAATTTCACATTTTAACCCCAGACTTATCTTGGAAACTTGAGCCAAACACCATTTAAGACTTGAGTTTTCTTTATCACTAACACACATATGGTATCATTTCATTAGTTTTATTGCGGAAGCATTTTATTTGTAGACCAGTGATATCTGCTTAGAAATATTGGAGGCTTGTATTTTGCTCATTGGCTAATGCTGATGTAAAAAAATATATAAAAATCAGTATCTCGCCCCCAAAAAAACCAGATGGATTGATCACATTTTACAACAAAATTTTATGGAGTATTTTTAATAGATGGGTTTTAGTCAATTCTGGTATGTAGAATTCAAATGTAATATCTGGATATTAGTTTTTACAATTACATAAGGCATATCTACTAAAATACAACATACAATAGCAAGTAATAAGTGAAAACAAACAGAAGAGAATCCAATATTATTTGATAAATATTTCATTTTGCTGTTTTGAAGTAAAGCTGGTGGATCTGAGACCAATATTCTTTTTTTTTTTTTCTACTCACCCAGTCCTAATCAGATTACTGTTATCTGATAAATCATATCACATTATGCTGTTTACATGAACACTTGAACAATCTGAAAACTCCAGAAATGTAATAAGAATAAAAATATTAGTCTTCAATTAGGTTTACTATCTTGAGGTTTGTTCTGTGTCCAGCTTACATTAATAATAGTTATTACATCTTAATTCTTAGTATTCTGCTTATATTATTGTGTATTAAGTGCACTTCTCTCATTCTGCCCCTTGAGCTTCCTGTGTTTTTGTTTTTCCACCTCTACAGTTACAGAAGAGTCGAATCCTGTTATTGCCAGCGTCATGTCTCTGGCAAGTTCCGAAGCAGCAAAACCGAAAAATGTAGAAGGACCCACACAGCAAAGTATAAACAACAACACGTTCAAACAAAACAATAATTTTTCTGTCTGTTAAAATATAATGTATCTCACTTTCTCATTTTTGATTTCACAGCCGCCGTTAAGAAAAAGTACTTGAGAAGTGTAAGTACGGACAATTATGCAGTGATTCATACATAATATTTTTGCAAAAGTAAATATGGCTCATCTTTTTAAACATCCAATTGGAGGAATATTTTTTCTTTTCACCATTAAAACATGTTCATTGTCTTTCTATCCTGCAAAAAAATTTAATCCGACCAAGTGTATTTCTCTCATTTCTAATCCAAATATTTAGTCACATTTAAAATCAGACAGAGGAACTTTCCAGTCAGATGTAAGAGCCGATTTATAGATAATATATTGCAAAAATCTGACTTTTTCACTTGTTTCATTGGCACATTTTTATTTATTTATTTATTTTTGCGTAATTAAAACAAAAATATGTTGTATTCGTGATTTACTTAATTTAGGCGGCCATTTTTTTCCCCCAGTGTATCATTTAAAATGCATGTCAGGAATACCCACTGTGTTTCTCAGTCATCCTAAAAGTACATCAGTACCTTTTCAAATGAACTACACTGTCAAAAAAAGTCTAAATCTGACCAAGTGTATTTTTTATCATTTCTAGTCTAAATTTCTCATCACATTTAAAATCAGACAGAATCACATAAAGAGGAACTTTTCAGTCTGATATAAGAACTGATTTATAGACGATGGATCTGGAAAATCATATTTTGAGAAATCTTACCAAGATCATTTTCACTTGTTCCTTTTTTTTTGCTTAATTAAAGCAAAATTATATCTTACATTAATTGTTTTTAGAGTGCCATTTTTTAAGTGTATCCTTTAAAATACACATTAGGAATACCCATTGTTTCTCTATTATCCTAATAGTACATCAGTATCTTTTTAAATCTTACATTTTAAATCATTTTAAACTTCACTGTAAAAATCAAAATCTTACCAAGTGTATTTTTCAAATTTTTGGTCCAAATATCTCATCAGACAGAATAACCAAAAGATGATCTTTTCAGTCAAATATAAATAATTTACATCAGTGGAAAAAAGTTTTTGAACACCCTAAAAATTCGACACAATTTCAAATATTTTCATGAAATATATTTAACATGGTCATTTATAGACTATAAATCTGAAAAATCAGTTTTCAACAGATCTTACTCATATAATTTTCACTTGTTCCAGTTGCAGATTTTTTGCTTAATTCAAGAATTTTATTTTCTTAATTGACTTTTACATAATAATTCTGAGTATAATCACTTCTTGCTCTTTCTCTTTCAGATCAGTATTCAGACCGATACGTCAAAGCTCACCCCTCCGACTCCCCCCAAAACTCTGAAGAACAAGGCTCTCCTCTGCCGACCGCTGGTGCAGAATAAAGGCGTCTCGTGCAGAACACAGACCGTCGACACTGAAGTTCAGACAGGTACGACACACGTCTGTCATCCTCTTGTCACTCTTGTCATAGGGACATTTGTTTAACTGACCCTTGTCTTTCTTCCTGTAGATGAAACCATGCCTAAAGTCCTGGTCCTCCCAATCCCGGTGCCAGTTTATGTTCCGGTCCCCATGGGCATGTACACCCAGTGCACCCCTAAACCTATGGGTCTGCCGCTGCCAGTGAGTGAAATACTTCGTCATCAGATCTGTTTTTGCTGATCATTGTGAAGCTTTTGGGACTAAATGGAGTCTGGACGTTTAGTCCTGGTTCGTCCTCTGAGGAAACAAAAGCCTCGATGAGACAGTTAGTCTGCACATGTACTGGGATGTAAACACCTTCAAAGACTAAGAAAGATAGTTCACTGACGAGTAAAAACTGTAGCTTTGGGCATCGTTACCCCGACCCCAAAAAGGGGACTGTCTGTGTGTGTGTCTGTCTGTGTGTGTGTCTGTCTGTGTGTGTGTCTGTCTGTGTGTGTGTCTGTCTGTGTGTGTGTCTGTCTGTGTGTGTGTCTGTCTGTGTGTGTGTCTGTCTGTTTGTGTGTCTGTCTGTCTGTGTGTCTGTCTGTGTGTGTGTGTGTGTGTGTGTGTGTGTGTGTGTGTCTGTTTGTTTGTTTGTTTGTAAAAGCTTTACTGAAAAGCTACTGGATCAGTTTCCATTAAAGGTGTGAGGTGGTCCAGAATAGGTGGAAAAATAAAAACACAAGAAGCTCAGAGGTAGAATCAGATCAGAATCTGATTAGGATTTGGTGACTAGAAAGAAAAGGAATATTGTTCACAGATCTACTACAAAACACCTTCTGCACATTCTGATCCATGGTGTGGAATAACACACCAATATATATATATTAAAAACACGAACTAACCGGCACTAAAGTCATTTGTTTTATGATCATCATAGTGAAGTATGTAAGATTTAACATATTTAATGTCTGAAGAAGGTAGTTTCTAATAAAAAAAAAAGTAGAGCAGTGTATTCAACATATTGTATTAAATTATTAACAATATTATCAAATATGACCAAAATAAGTTATGAATTTAACAAAAATAAACACCAAAATTAACAAAAAACAACTGAACTAAATAAAGAAAGTTGGCTAAAATGACCAAAAATAAAAATAAAAAAGCTGACCTAAATGCTCAAGAAAATTAGCAAATATGACCAAAATATTCATCAAAAATAACTGGTTTACAAGTAAAATGCTTTCAGAATAAAATAATGAAATGTTCACATGTGTCTTTGTGATCTGAGATCTACTTCAAACACTGTCTGCACATTATGATCCATTCACTTTACAAGTTCTTTCTAGTGGAATATTTACTAATCCATTATATACATGTACATAAACCAACATATATGTAGAATAACACACCACCATATATAATAAAAACATGAACTAACCAACACTAAAGTCATTTGTTTTATGATTCATCTGATTAAAGTATGTAAGATTTAGCAGATTTAATGTCTGAAGAAGATACTTTCTAAATAATTGCAGAGCAGTGTAATTTGTGGTTTTCATATTTTTATTAAACACACTGGAATTAAGTACATTGATGAATCATTTAAATACTAGATCAGTTTGATGATGTTTCTTGTAGAACTGCTCACAAACGGTTATTTTCTGTTTCTCAGCTGCCGGTGCCCATGTTCCTTCCTGTGACTATGAACAGCGCTGAAGGCATCGTGGAAACAATCAAAGATATCAAAGAAAAGATCCCGTCTGACCCATTTGAGGCAGAACTCATCCTCATGGCGGAGATGGTGGCAGAGCAAAACGAAGGGAAATCTAAAGAGAAAGGGGAAAATAAAGAGATGAATAAATCAGGGCCTGAAGGTAAGTAAATCTATTATTCAACAAAATTGGAGACCTGTTGTATATAGATATTAGACAAAATACAATTCATAGCTGTTGTTGTTGTTTTTTTCAAACCATGAATGTAAACTGTTTTAACATTGCAGTATTACTAAGGCTCTTTATTTGGCACTGCAGGAATTAACCAGTGTTTATTATAGTTTCCGTCCAATATGGGTTTTTTGGGGCTGATGTGATACATTAGCTTTAGCTAATGACTGATACAGGCTGCTGATATATCTAATCCAATGTCACTGCTCTACAATTTTTTAGAAAGCATCTGCTTCAGACATTAAATGTTCTAAATTTTAAATACTTAAATCAGATGAAACGGAAAATAAATGAGTTTAGTGCTGGTTAGCTCATGTTTTTATTATATACATGTACCCGGCATATTTACATGTTGATACTGAAATAAAATGTATAAATATGTTCATTAATGTGCTTAGTCCCACTTAAATACAGAGATAAATAAAAACTAAATAAATTGTAAATCATTTTAAATAATGAAAAATAAGAAGACAAATGACATGAAATAGCAATGAAATTTAAAATATTTTTAATTTCCACCTTGAGGGAAAAATAAAGTATGTCTTAAATTACATCACAAACTAGAAAAGCACCTGTAGAGTGCAGACTCCGCCAAGGCAGATTATACCCCCCCCCCCCAACTGATAACCACCAAATTTCATTCCTTATTCCTTGTGCTTGTGTCATAATTTCCTGAAAATTTCAGCCAAATCCATCCTTAACTTCTTGAGGTATCTTGATAATAAACAAACGGCAGCAAAAGTTAGAGTTAAAAACAGGTTAGAAAATAGACTAGATGTGTCTTCCTGAAGGCGTTTGTGGTTTCATTTGACCAATTACTTTCACAAATCTGTGTCAAAGTCCACGTCGCTGGATGAAACTTTACTTTCCCGTATATTTCAGACCAGAACAGTAACTTCAGTGATGACTTGGACACAGACGAGTTGGCCAGTTTCCTCAACAACTGGGAGGACCCGACGTCTGACACAGGTCTGCAGTCGCCCGGACGACCGTTCGTTCAGGAGAAACTGAACCCTGTGGAAGACATACCTGTGACTCATGACACATTTCCTGAGCCTGTGCCCCAAGCTCCGCCCCCTCTGGACCTGGAGGCGGACTTCAGTGTCGGTGAGGAGATGATGTGGACTAATCTGATCCAGTCTGAGTTTCATAAAAGCCACAGTCTGGTCCCAGATCAGCAGTTATTCTCACATTATGTTTAGGTGACATTTTCTTTGAGTTTGGGGGGTTTCTTTGTGTGTAATTCTAAATATGGTTGTTGTCAGAAATGTTAGAGAAGATGTCCAGGGTACTGGAAGAGGTTCAAGAGAGTCCAAGTCCTGCACCGACAGGGTCAAGAAGACAAGCTCACAGGAAAGCCAGGGACAAAAATAAGGTAGTGGATTTATGATGAAAGTAACTCATTCTAAAATCCACAAAGAAAGGATGTCTGTTATTCAGGAATGTTTCTGTGACACCGTGTTATTTTCAGGGTCGCAAGGGTCAGCGGTCAAAAAAGGGAGCAGAGACGGCGTCTCAGAAAGGTTCGTCCAATCAAGGCAAAGCAGCTGAAATCCATAGACTCAAGAGTCAGTACGGCGTCGACGCCTGGAAACGATGGATCCTGTGGAGACAAACACAACCCAACCTTCAGAAGCCGTCGTTTGCCTGTAAGTCTGGACACACACACACACACACACACACACACACACACACACACACACACACATACACACACACATATTTCCGTGTCTCATGAGGACCAACTTTATAATCATCACTTGTAGGTAAAGTAGCCATTGGGTAATGAACACAAACACATCTTCTTCTTCACATTCACCATGTTTTTAGGGAAAAGAAAATCCATCAAGCATCAGCGGTAAAGAAAAAAAAACTCCTGAATAGACGTTAAAAACGTTTGTGCATTTTGTAAAATGGATGTTTATCTGAAATGCACAGAAAAAACTTTGCTTTCTTGTTTTTCTACAAACTATCATATTGTAGCTGTCATATTATTAGCATTGAAGACAGAAGATTAATTTGTTATGTCGTACGTGTTTATTGATTTTGTTTATTTTGATGAGCACAGTGTATATTAATGAACCCAAATAAAAACATTACTTTTGTGCAAATATGCAGGATTTAGTTGAGAGCTATTTAACCCTTGTGCTGTCCTTCGTAAAAGGCACACTGGCTGTGTCCTACAATCGGGTCTTAAAAACCCAGATTCCAAAGTTCAGTTCCATAGACTCATCACCCCACCCCCCAAGGATATATTACTGTTTTCAGTAGTAAGCAATGGCATCCTACAGTACTTATAAAAAGGTACATTTGTGAACCACCGGGTCTCTTTGACCCGAAGGACCGCACAAGGGTTAAAAACATACAAACACATTACTTAATTCTCCTGACACCCAGCAATCCATTTTGTACTGGACAAGAGTTACACCGATTTACCTAATAATAAAATATAAACATCCACTGAAAAGGACATGATATTTAAATAATAATTATAAAACTGTTGCATCTTGCTGTTTCCAATTAAGGCAATAATTTAATATAAAGGATGTAAAAGTCTACTTCACACAATAGAGTTAAGATGTGAACTTACACCTGTGTTTTTCTTGTGGTCAGCGCGTCCACTCGACCTGAAGGCGGACGTCCTGCGCTGCACCACGGCCGAGCTGAGCTACGGCCTCTGCTGCTTTATTGCCGAAGTGAGACGACCCAACGGAGAACCGTACTCCACCGACAGCCTGTTCTACCTCTGCCTCGGCATCCAGCAGGTAAGAGACCACATGTCCACACCATGTTTGACCAAAAACAGTCGATATGTTTACATGCACTTAGAGGAATTCAAGTTTTTACCTTTGTTTGGTTAATATAGAAGATTTAAAACCATGTATTGATGTTAGTTTGACTATAATCAAACCCAACTGGAGTCTTAGAAGTCTGGACTATTTAATAATGTGGTGAGAATGCAGATAACACTGTTCTACAATTATTTCAAAATGATCTGCTTCATACATTAAATGTGTTAAATCTTACATACTTTAATAAAATGAGTCATTAGACAAATGACTTTAGTGCTGATTAACTCGTGTTTTTAATCTATATAATGGTGTGTTATTCTACATATATGCTGGTTTATGTACATAATGTGTGTATATAATGGATTAGTAAATATTCCACTAGAAAGAACTTGTAAAGTGAATGGATCATAATATACAGACAGTGTTTGAAGTAGATCTCAGATCACAAAGACACATGTGGGAACATTTCATTATTTTATTCTGAAAGAATTTTACTTGTAAACCAGAGTTATTTTTGTTGAATATTTTAGTCATATTTGCTCATTTTCTTGAGTATTTAGGTCAGCTTTTTGATTTTTTTTTTTGGTAATTTTAGCCAACTTTATTTAGTTGAGTTGTTTTTTGTTAATTTTGTTTTTTATTTTTGTTAAAATCATAACTTATTTTGGTCATATTTGATAATTTTGTTGATCATTTAATACAATATGTTGATTACACTGCTCTACATTTTTTTTTTATTAGAAACTACCTTCTTCATACATTAAATATGTTAAATCTTACATACTTCACTATGGTGAGTCATAAAACAAATGAGGGGGTCGATCACGACCTAGAACTTAAACACATCCTCTGATGACGACTCTACTGTTGTTGCAGCACCTGTTTGAGAACGGTCGTGTGGAGAACATATTCATGGATCGTTTCTACAGTAAATTTTCCATTGATTTCACTCAAATGTTGAAAGGATTCAAACCTGCGATCACAGACAGTGGTGAGTTTTTACCCCCATCCTCATTTCACTGTTCGTCTTCTACTGGGTTTGTTTGTCTCACTCTTTTACCATGCTCTCTCTCCCCCCACTTCTCCCTCTCACTCTCATTCTTCCTCTCTCTCTCTCTCTTTCTATCTCTTTCTCTCTCATTCTTCCCCTTTCTTTCTTTCTCTCTCCCCCTCTCTCTATCTCTCTATCTGTCTATCTCTCTCTTTCTTCCCTTCTCTCTCTCTCTCTCTCTCTCTCTCCCATCTTGCAGGTTACGTCCACTCCCGGGTGGAGGAGGAGTTTCTGTGGGACTGTAAACAGTTGGGGGCTTACTCGCCCATCGTCCTCCTCAACACACTGCTCTTCTTCTGCTGTAAATATTTTGGCTTCACCACGGTGGAGCAGCACCGGCAGCTTTCCTTCGCTCACGTCATGCGCTGCACAAAAACCAACTCCAACAACACAAAGACCACCTTCCTGCGCTTTTACCCGCCTTTAGCTGCAAACGACACCGAGTTGGGTATGAACACCAAAAATATCTGTCACACCAAAAATAACATAACATAATAAGTTTTGTATATTTTTGTCACTTTTCTTTTATGATTTTCTGTCATTATTGTTGTGTTAAAGTTCATGGCGTCAATATTTATTTTTTTTGTTCAGTTTTATTGGTTGATTTCTCTGCACTTTCTACAAAAACTACTGGACCAATGTCCATGGAATTATCATGAAAGCTGCAAGGTGATCTAGAATAGATGCCATTGCATTTTGGTGAATGTAGGTCAAAGGTCAAGGTCACAAAAGTGTTTTTACAATGATCAGAGATAAGGCAAATGAGGAATTTCCCTTTCATTCCTGTATATTCAGTTTTACACATCGTGTTTTTTTGCTCTCACTGTTCATGTGCACTGACGTCAGAACGTTGAAGGACAAATTTGAAAACTCTAGGTCAAAGGTCACAAGTTTTATTGGTTGATTTCGATATATTAAATGACTGCTACTAATTGACTTTTTTGTACAGAAATCAAAATTTGGGGCAGCAAAAATTAATGCACATAAAAGAATGAGTCCTACTGGAAAAGGAGGGTGTTTTAATTTATTTATGGTTTTCCTGTAAAGACACAGGTGTATCTTTGTTTGATTATATTTATCCTGAAAGCCTGTAGGTTTTGGTGTCATTCACCTCAGTGTAATTTTAACTGTGCAGTTCATTTGTAAGATTTTTAATTCATAAAATGTTCCAGTTACTTTACTGTCACTTACTGAAAGCGTTTTATGTCGCCGACAGTGTTGTCAGCTAGCTAACATGGTTAGCTTGCTAGCTAGCCAACATTCACAACCTGACAAAAACGATACGTTAACGATATGATCCTGCTCTGAATTCCAGAACCAGATGCAAAGAAGCAAAAACTGGAGGAGAATAAAGAGGAAATACTGGAGATGATGGAAAACACAGTAAATCCTCTCCGCTGTCCGGTCAGACTCTACGAGTTCTACCTCTCTAAATGGTAGGAAACCAGTCCTGTTTAACCAGTTTAACCTGTTTAACCTGTTTAACCAGTTTAATCTGGACCAATTTCAATTAAATTTTCAGTAAAGGTGTGAGGTGGTCCAGAATAGATCCCATTAAATCTTGGTGATTGTAGGTCAAAGGTCAATGTCACTAGAATGTGTTTTCACAATGATCAGGAATTTCCTTTTCATTCCAGTATACTCTGTTTATCATATATTTGTTTTACTCTCACTGTTGATGTGCATTGACATCAGAACCTTGAAAGACACATTTTAAAACTCTAGGTCAAATGTCAAAATGTAATTTTGGATAGAGCTTCTTCCAGTGAGCACCAAAATGCTGGTCTTATTGACAGAGTGTTTGCACAAATCTTGAAAATCTTGAAAATATGGACTTTGAAACACTTTTCCAGACCTTGAAAAGTCTTGAATTTTGGGTGAAAGTCTTAAAGTATGGATACTTTTTTTTAATTGAATTTAATTTTTTAGAATTTTTTTTTATTTAGTCATTTATGTATTTATTTTAAAACAATGGGGGAAATATTCAATTTTTATTCATGCATTTATTTATTGGTAATTTTATTTAATTATTTTGGCTACAAGAAGAATGACACTGAAACGTACGTTCTGTGTCGACCACTAATGAGTCGACACAGCTGTTATATACTCCTGAGGACTTTTTCCTGTTGCAGGGTTAAAAAAAAAAATCACAGTGTCAGTTTTTTTCTGGAATACAATTCTACAAGACATTAGAGAAGCTAGTTCACTGAATATATTTAAAACAAATTAAAAACATTCTTATTTTCATCAGCCTTTGAAAGGAGATAAAACAATTCAGAAACCAGGAATGTGCACGGTTTTATTTGTATTTTATTGTGTTCTATCTTATCCTATTTTACTGAAATGTTATTATTTATGTATTTATGTATAATCCCTTAGTATTGCATCTTTATTTCACCCCTGTCTTATGCAAATCTGTGCAAATTTCATTTGGTTTTTTGCACTCTTATTTATTTTATTGAAATTTTATAATTTATGTATAGTCAGTTCTTTATTTCATTTATTTCTTGTACTTTTATAATTTTATGTGTAATCAAATCTAATGTATTTTAAAATTGTATTTTAATTTTCAATTAATGTGAAGTACTTGGGGCTACAATTTCTGTATCAAAGCTGCTATACAAATAAAGTTTATTATTATATCATTTAGCCCTAATGACCATTGACAGTTAGATATAATTTATTTCTTTTTATTGATTGTTTTGTTGTTTTTACTTCAAAGTTTGAGACAAATAACCTGAACTAAACTTTGTTTTTATTCCAGTTCGGAGTCGGTGAAGCAGCGCACCAACCTGTTCTACCTTCACCCAGAACGCTGCTGCGTACCCAACAGCCCCCTGTGGTTCTCCTCCACCCCTCTAGACGACAGCACAATGGAGGCCATGCTGATCCGCATCCTCACCGTCCGAGAGCTGCACCTCAGGACGAGGGAAGAGCGAGAGGCGGAGGCATCAGACGACAAACCATACGTCCCCGACGAGGACGAAGCAGATTCAGACTGATTCAAAAGTGACCTTTTCCTGGTGTCGGGGCTGATGGTGTAAATATCTGCAGATTTTCTGAAATGTTCATGTAGACAGTGTTCACTTTAACAAAACTGAAGAGAATACACTAATGATACAAAACACATACATCTGGATTCGTTCTTCAGATGCACTTTGATCAGTTTTCTCATCGTTCACATGGTTCAGTCGTGCGTCTGCGGTTTTCCCAGTTTTGTCTCGTGTTCCGATGTGCTTGGATTCCCCCAAAACCCTGCAGTGACTTTACATTTTTCTTGTCCTTTCGTGAGAAGAAGTTGCAGTTTTAACACAAATGAAGGTGATAAACTGCAAAAAAAAAAAATCCAAATCTTACCACGTGTATTTTTCTCAGTTTTAGTCCAAATATCTCATTGCTCTTAAAATCAGACAATAATTTAAAAAGGAACTTTTCAGTCAGATATAAAGAACTTGCAGTCGTGTAACAAAGTTTCTCAACACCCACAAAATTCTACACAACTTCAGATATTTTGATGATATATTTAATATATCGAATCAACTGTCTGTGGAACCAAAGAAGAGCCAAGATGAGTGTTTGTCCAGGATCCAACTATAGGGTGCACTGGCAATGAATTGTTTATTTTTTATTTTTGTTCATATATATAAAGCCCACTAGGCTATAAGGCTCATTAAATAAACCGATATATCAGTCAAACTTTATCAAACACACAAAACTAAAGCTTTTCCAGATCTATTGTCTATTAAAAATGATTGAATTAAGCAAAAAATGAAATTTTGACTTAAGCAAATCAGGTTTTTCAGATCTATTGTCTTTAAATCACTTCTTATATCTGACTAAAAATTTTCTCTTTAAGTGATTTTGTCTGATTTTAAGTCTCATGAGATATTTGGACTAAAAAAGAGAAGTAGTCGTTCAGAAAATGTGATTCTGTTCTAATCTAAAGGCTTATTTTCTTTTGTTCAACCTATTAATACAGTGACGTTTTCATACCTGACGTGTTTGGAATGTCGTATTCACACTCATCCTCTGACACGCTGACGTCTTTATCATGTCAGGTATGAACAACATTACTCTACTACCACTTTGAACAGCAGGAAATAAAGCATTAAAATGAAGCTGCTACTGTATCTGTAGAAGCCCATCTCCACCACTGTGATCACTAAACACCTGCCTCAAAATAAACAATATTTCCTCCAGATCGTATTAATATCAGAAAACTGAGGCTCATTCCCTCAAACATAATCACATTTAGAAAAAGGTTTTATTTAGTTTATTTTTCTCTACATTTGTAGTTTTGCTGCTTCTCTGTTTCAGACACCCATGGGTGCAACATTAGCATGTTGTCAAAGTGCCTCATTAGTCACTTTTCTAGTTCTTATAAAGGTTCTTCCAAAGATAAATGTGAAATTAGATTATTTTTAACGGACATGTGCAGTATTTACAACTGTTTGTTTACCTGCTTTTCAGATAAACAAACACTGCACCTGCCTGTTAAAAAAATAATCTAATTTTACACTTATTTGTTAATGGTTTGTTAACAAATGGTTTATGATACGTTTTGAATGAACAATAATTAACAAATCATTGACAAATAGTTAATACACAGTGAATTGTGTGTAGATATAAACTGTTATTTACTAAATGTTGAAAAAACACAAGTGCATAATGTAGGTTTTACCATTAAATCACAAATGCGATGGTTTAATTATCATGGAAAGTCGAGCAATAAATGTTAATTTACACATATATTCATAATTTATTACATACATTACTTTTCCAAAATGATTGGTTTTTGCATCCATTTGTCTGATGCAGTCACATCCTGTGAAACACATAAAATATTTTTCTCCAAATATTTCATTATAATATTGGAAACTGTAAAATTTTAAGGGCATTTGAAAACTTTTTTCCCCACTACTGCAATTGCAAAAAATGTATTTCCATTGTAGTTTTGTGTAATATAACATTTACACTACACCAAGGAAAAAGAACCCCACCTTGACGTCACAAAAACTTTAAATGGAAAGAAAAACATGTTTTTTTTTTGTGAAACCCATCGTTTTTCCATTAGATAAATATTTTTATGCACAAGTTATATTCGTGCAATTTGAGGGTCAATGGAAAAATGACTAAAGTCACACAATTTGAATTGTAAGTAAATAAATGAAGTAAACGCAGTTTAAAGTCAGTTTAATACCCATATGTATCACAATGTGCAGTTTCTGGGAGTTAATTCTGTTAAAAAAAAAACAGTTAAAGGAGTTACTTCAACTTTTATTAATGGAAATTTTCACATAACTTTGCTTTTTCAATTTTTCCATTAAGTAAATTTTTATGTGCAAATTATATTTGTGCAGTTTGAGAGTGAATGGAAAAATAACTAATGATGTGATTGTTTGATTTCCAGGCTGTTTTTTTTTTGTTTGTAACACGCTGGTGAAAATGGGCTTCTATCTGTACGTCACAGACGGTTCTGAAAAAGACAAATCCAAGGTGGAGAGTTAAACTGTGGAAGCAAATATGTTTTATCAGATTTAAAATTTTTATCATTGAATTTTTTTGCACCGAAATTAAGCATCAGGATTTTATTTTGTTTTTATTTATTTATTTTTTTTACATTGGAATTAACTATTAGATCTTTTTGTTTGTCAACTATGTTAAGAAATTTAGAAAATAATCTGCAAAAAATTCAGACATTTATAACAAAGCAATCAGTTTAAAAATACGTTAAAAGTGAAGTCGAGTATTGTTCTTAAACAATACATGAACCATTGACAGTGCTATGTTTAGTTTTAAACCAGTGGTTGATCGTATTCCTGCATCAGTGTCACATGACCGACAGAACGCAACTTGATTGGCTGACTGTTGGTTCGACTTAAGACTGAATCAATCGTTTATCTGTGGTGTCCTAGATGTGGGATTTTAATTTTTTGCAGCTGAATTTTTTTTTTTATTGTTTTTGCATGTGAATTTGCATTTCAATATTTTTATTCTAAATGTACGAACCTAGTTTTCCAACACTTTATAATACCTCCACACAATTACTACGTATTAACTATTTATTACCTACTTGTAAATGGTTGGTTCATTATGTATTAACCATTTGTTAGCGATTTGTTAATGTCTCCGAAAAGTTCACACTGTCTTCCAAAGATAAATGTAAAATTAGATAATTTTTAACAGACAGATGCAGCATTTACAACTGTTTATTTGCAAAGCAGGTAAACAAACACTGCACAGTCTGTTAAAAATAATCTCATTTTACAGTTATTTGTTTATGATAAATTGTATATGAGTAATACTTTAACAAACCAGTAACATATAGTATATAGTAAATAGTTAATACATAGTAAATTGTGTGTGGGTTTTATAAAGTGTCACCCATAGTTGAATTCAGAGACGGGGGGAAAAAAATTGATATTTCATTTCAGTGCAAAAAAATTCAGCTTTAAAAATTCAAAATCTGATTAAATAGATTTGATTCCATAGTAATCATTTTGTTTTACTTGACCTCATGTTGGAACATTTTAAAACAATCCTTTTGCTGAATGAAAATCAGCTCAGTTTCAGTGTTTGATTGAACCCTGAAGGGCGTCCAACGGTTCAGTCCTGGACATTTAACGACTGTGGAGGATTAAGAGTGCCAAAATTAAGTAAATAAATCATTAAATCAATTAAATATGTCATGAATTAATTAAAATAGGAATTAAATACATACGTGTTATTCATTAAAATATGAATTCATTTTAGGTTAAAAAAAAATTCAGTAATTATTTCATGGTCCTTGTGTTGCAGTGAATCATGAATTTTATTTTATCAATCAACCTCGTCCATCAAAGTCTGTGGGCGGGTCTTAACAGCTGATTGGTTCCCCTGCACATCGATTCCAGATAAAGGATTGATGCACAGCTTGTAAACACATTCCCATACACTGGGTGACCTTTAACCTCTGTTTGTTTGAATTCTTTAGGAAACTAAACTGTTAAAATGTAGACTCTCGCTCCGACACTCCTAATGGAGTAGATTTGATGAGATTTGCGTTAGCCCCGCCCACTGACTTTGATGGGTGAGGTTGACAGATAAAATAAATTCATGATCCACTGCAACACAAGGACCATGAAATAATTAATTAGTGAATTAATAAGGTTTGCTTTTTTTATACCTCAAATTAATTGATATTTTAATGAAGTTAAATAACAATTGTATGTATTTAAATCCAATTTTAATGAATTAATGGCATATTTAATTGATTATTTAATGATGTATTTATTTAGTTTTGGCACTTTTAGTCCTCTACAAACTCCAGTAATAACGGCAATTAATTAGAAAAGAGTAATTAAAGCCTTCACTGGGTAAAACATGAACACACACTGACTCCTGCTGATCCATGTGTTTAATCTAATAACACTACCATGTCTCGAAGTCCAGTACAAGTATTAAGAAGCCTCGACCCCCCCTCCCCCATTTTATTTTATTTTCTTCTATTTTCCTTTAAAAAAAAAAAAGAAGTTTTGAGTACTAGTGTCCAGTTATTTGGAAAATGAATGTATCTGAAAGTGATTTCCACCTAAAGTTGAGGATAGTAAGTGTTACTATTACAGTTAAAAAGCTACAACTCTGATATCATTTAGAAAAACTACATGTGATGATTTTGACTGAACGTGTGAACGTGGTCAGATCCACAGACTTTTTGCATATGAGCCCAGTGTGAAGTATGTAAAAAATAAAGACATGCACCTCTTGCTGTATATGGTTATATTAACCCCCCCAGTCTTCACCGCTGGTTCTGTGTTTTCTATTCTGTGTCCTTTTTTCAATAAAAACATCTAAAAATGTTAGTGTTCAGTGTTGACTTTGAATCATGTGTTTCGTGCTATTTATAATCATCCAGAACAATTTTTTAAAAAATATTTAAACAAAAATTTCCTGAAAATCCATTATCATGATTAATCTGATTACACATTTTAACGCAATCTAATGGAACAGTTTTGTTGAAACTGTTAAAAAAACGTGACAATGGTAGAGAAGCGCAGACAGAATCGAATTTACTGCGCATGCGCATAACACTACATAATTTCTTGAGGTTTGGTTGGATTTCCATCCTACCATTAGATGTGTCGAGAGAAAAAGGGGCTGACATTTTCTGCTTAATCTAAGACTATGTTGATTTTTAGCCTTTATGTGGATCTCGTTGAACTACTTGGCCGTATCAACTAGTTCTTACAGTCTTGTTTTGTTAATAAAACTATCTTTATGAGATGTTTAATCATGGTGTTGGTGTAAAGCCGTTGTTTCATATTGTCAGTAAACGTTCTGTTTGCAACACTTCTCCATTTCAGTCTTTATTAACCAACTTAGTATACTAACTTCTAATAACGTTGTCGTTATAAATGAACGAATTTAGGCAGGTAAGGTAGCACAACTCGGCAGACATGTCTGTCATTTGGTTCTACGGTTGGACGTTTCGCACAGGATCTTTTCCATCCAATCACATGGCGAGTGAGAGCAACGACGAAGGCGTCATTTTCACTGGAGTTAAAGCTTCTGTCATCTACCGTAGAGTTAACCTGCTACAGGTAAGATGTTATTTGTTTTTGTTTAATAACTTCATTGTTGTTGTTAGCATTGAAGCGAAACGATGTTCCAT
Source organism: Siphamia tubifer (assembly GCA_020466265.1). Lineage (NCBI taxonomy): Eukaryota > Metazoa > Chordata > Actinopteri > Kurtiformes > Apogonidae > Siphamia > Siphamia tubifer. Next base: position 43,234,881 of record CM035793.1, read on the forward strand.
CTATTTTGACTCAATGTATTTTAGTTGCTTTTTTGTGGGTATTTTTTTGCACGTTTTGTATATTTTTGCTTTTTTTTGTGTATGTGTCTGTATTTAATGGGAAATTTAAGTAAAAAAAACTGAAGAGCGAACAGACAACATGTTTTGATAAGATTTTTCTTCTCACTGAAGAACTTCCAGATTCCAGATTTTAGCACTAGGCTAATGCTAACACAAGGCTAATATATCACCTAGCTTACAAAAAACATGTAAAATGCAGATATATTCACTTATTTCTTGATTCCGTTTGCACATTCATAATTAAACACACTACATAGATTAAAAACAAATATTTAATGATTAATACAAAGCAACATGAGATTAATCTGATTAAAAATGTTTATTTAACAGCTGTAGTTTAGTGTGTTTTTTTTTTATCTTTTAAGTAATTATTATTAATTGTAAGTTATTTCGAGCTATGATTTTAAACATATTTTGAGCTGTTTACACTGTATTTATTTATGTATTGCTGATGTATTATGACTGTTTTGTCCCGTAACATTAAATTATGAAAAATATTTATATTTACAGACTATTCTGTAACAGTCAAATGTGAATAACCTGAACAAATATGAACAACCTGAAATTAAACTATTTTGGGCGTCTGTTATGTGTTTAGTGTCTTTAAATCTGAACCATAATGCACGTGTAGAAATGATAATTGAAGCAGGTTATTGTTAAAATGAAATTTTTTTCTTCTTACGAAATGTCAGTTTTTTCAAGTTATTCACATCTTTTTTTTGTTTGGATAGTTTATAAAAGTAAGTATTTTCATAATTTATTTGTGTTTTTTAAATATCTTATTTACGGTATATACTTATTTGTACATATATTGGGTTTTTTTGTGATTTAATAATTAATTAATTAATTTGTAATTTAGTCTTTTTTTGTCCCGTATACTGTAGATCAATGTGGCCCCTGAAAGAAAATGAGTTTGAGACCCCTTGTGTCACGTTTACAGATATTTTATTTCACGTGTCATTGAAAATAGAGAGGACATTCATACAGTCGTAACAGTTAAAGTAAATCTGTCTTTTAAAACCCAGGGTTACAGTACTTTGTCTCACAACAGCACATATTTATAAAATACTGATCATAAATGTAAAAAGAAACTTAAGTCATCAAGTAAAAGGAATGAACAAAGGCAAGAAAACTATCCCTCGTAACGCACTATAAGTGGAAAAAACAATCACACAAAGTTCTGTGATTTACAAAAAAGCAGATGAATCTAAAGTCAGTAACAGTTTATAGAAATATACAAGACATTAATGTAAAGAAAATCAAAATCTGGTTGTGTAGTTTATTTCAAATTTCAGTGGAATATGTAAATATATCTTAAAAATACAGTCACTCCATGGGGAGCTTAAGTCTCCGCCCCTTCTCAGGGGCTCATGGGGCCTGAGTTTGGAAAATTAATGAATGGTATTCAATGGGAAATAAAATGCTAAAATTGTATCTGGTTTGTCATGTGCCCTGAATCACACACACCTCATAATAAATGCTAATTGAAATATTAATTATTAACCGCGATCATATGTGAATTTCAGAGCACTTGTCAAATGGAATCAGAATTTAACTTGACTCGCTCCATTCACTCCTGTTCAAATTTTTTGCGAGCTAAGCACCCATGGACTGGAAGTAGAAGGGCGTGATTTAGCCTCCCCATTAGACAGGTTTTACAGTTTCAGTGTACGAAGTTTAATGACATCTAGTAGTGATGTTGAAAACTGCAGCAGAATCACAACAACCTGCATTAAAAATAAAAGGATGTGACACAATGTAAAATAGAAAAAAATAAATCAATGCTGAACTACAATAGAAATGACAGAATGACTTCTGTATTTTCATCTGGCCAGTGTTTCTAAGGTACTGAAAGAATAATTCCATGTTTTAATTATTATTATTATTATTATTATACACTAACACTGCATCAATTTAAATTTGACCTTGTGTGTTTTTCTCATTTCTCGTCCAAATATCTGATCAGACTTTAAATCAGACAGAATCACCTAAAGAGGAACTTTTTAGTCAGATCTAAGAACTGATTTATAGACAACAGATCTGGAAAATATGATTTAAGAAATCTGAACAATATAATTTTCACTTGTTCCATTAGTGGATTTTTGTTGTTGTTTAATTCCAGCAAAAATATCTTGTATTAAGAGTTTTGTAGCTTGTTTTTAGTGTTTTTCCAGTTCAACGTCACAAGAAAGTATTAAAAATAACATGTATTTCAAGTGTTCTTCTGCTTCAGGCTGGTACACATGAGCCCGTTTGGACCTGGTTCTGGTCCAGTGTCTTTGACCTTCCCTTCCCTCTCTAGCTGGTGTCTTTCTGCTGGTTCTGCTTAGTTGGTTCTGGTTCTGCTCAGTTGGTGCTGGTTCTACTCTGTTGGTTCTGCTCAGTTGGTTCTGGTCCAGTGTCTGTGCCTTTCACTTCTCTCTGTAGCTGGTGTTTTTCTGCTGGTACTGCTCAGTTGGTGCCGGTCCAGTCAAGCGCTGCATGTTGCTGGTCATGTGTTGACACAGAAAGGCGAAGTCGTGTTGGTCCAGTGAGTGGGCCAGGCCCAGGTAGAGCGACAGAACCCCTGCCAGCAGGAGTCGGTCCAGGGACAAGGCGGGGAGGAACCACAGCAGCAGCAGGAACTCCACACACACCGGGTGACGCAGGTGGGACAGGAGGCGCTGGGCCCCTGGACTCTTCTGGGACAGAGGGTCTGCCAGACCCAGGCAGGAGTAGTAGACCTGGACCAGAACCGAGAAAGGAGGAAGAGGAAGAGCAGGTAAAAGGAGTGATTCTGTCAGAGTTCACAGGGGTCATTCTGTGTCAGACCGTCCAGACCCTCCCAGATGACCCTCTTCGAAAAATTCTCAAATTCACACCAGTTCCTCTTATGGACGTATGAAATAATATCAAGTTTTAGACCCATATCCATAATGGTTTTGAAGTAAAGGCCTTCTAAAATACGTTTTAATGATTATTTTAGTCTAACTTTGAACTTCCACTGCTCCTCTACCATTAGATTTTTGTCTCCCTGGATAACTTTGGATAACTTTGGATAACTTTGGATAACTTTGGATAACTTTGGATAACTTTTCCCCTAGAATCACAATCTATGCTCAGATTAGCTCCATCTACCTCGGTTGATCCACAATATAGCTCCAAACTTGGCCAAAAAGCCGAAAATTGCAAAATCAGTGATACCTTTTAAATGTCACAGATCATAAAGTTTAAGGAATTAAAGCTTTAGACTTTTTTGTGACTATTCCTGATCCCTGTCTTTGACATTTCACTGCAATTTTGTTTGTATCTTTTGTTTTTGTTTTCTTTTGTTCGGTTTTTCATTTAAAAAAAAAAAAAAAGCAAATTTGAAGGCTATGATTCACTGTGTGCACAATAGATCACATCCTTCACATCCTGTATATGGATGTAGGTATGAATATAAACATAATAAATATATATAGTGTGGAACCAGGTTAGTACAGTATGACTCTTTGCTCAGAATTTGTGGAAAGAGCTCTGCATCTAAACATATTCATACTAGGGCTGTGACTTTTGGTCCAAAACACTTTTCAAAATTTGCTGGAAACTATTTGAATATTATTCGAACATCGAACCTGTTTCTACGAGTGTCACTCACAATGGTATATGAATGAACATGAATGTTCGGTGGTGCATTGGAGGGACCGTAGGCGCAAAATGGCTGCACATGCTTCTGTCAGTCTACATATGTAGTTTACCACCACCAGAGGGAGCATATGAGAGTGAATGAATTATGGATCAATAATGTAAAGTGCTTTGGATGCCTTGAAAAGCGCTACAGAAATCTAATCCATTATATATATATATATATATATATATTTTATTTTATTTTATTTAAGTATACAGACATTTAAATCATCTATCTTAGTTTCATTTGTAATTTTAATTATTCTAATTGCTCTTCTTTTTATCTGTTCTCCACACTTTCAGTTCACTCTTTCATTAAACAAAAAGAATCATTTGCTTTTATTTGTATCTAATAGGGTTGCACCGAGCGTTTTGTCAAATATTTCATGATAATATTTGACATTCTATAAAAACATCCAAAAACATGTTCCCACTGCCGTACATAGTTTTACACATTTATATTTCTTCTGTTTGTACAAAAACCTCTTCACCTGTTTGATGCCCATGAGTTCAGGGTAGTCGAACATCATGAGGATGCTGCAGATAATGGCCCAGCAGAGGAAATGTAGAGAAAAGCAGAGCAAAGGAACCCAGACGCTCCACGGCGTGTGCCGGACAGACCACAGACACGGAGCGTCCGTCACCGGCTGCCAACAGCGCATCAGGATCTGCAGAGTTTAGACACAAGCAACAGGTACCAAAGCTGCTCCAAACAAGCACGTCAACACTCAGCCATCACTACGTGCAGATGTGAAAAATGAAATCTTTTAATCCCTTATCGGTCAAGTGACTATTTTGGGTCATTTCTGCACACGTTACAAGACAGTGAGGCAACAATCTCAGGTCCAATGCGGTCAATGTGGACTTCCATTTTTGGTTATTTTGAGCAGACAGTGAAAAATACGGTGGCCTGGAAAATTCAAAACAACACATAATTTTCCTGAAACACTTTTATAAGTTTAACAAAAGACTTTTACAAACTGACAGAAACACTTTTGTAAATAAATAAAAAACTTTCATACAGATTAAATGAAAAACACTTTTACAAATAAATTAAAATTGTACAGATATTTATATAAATGTAAGGAGTATAAAGTACAGATATTTATATAAATGTAAGGAGTATAAAGTACATATATTTATGAACAAATGTAGGGAGGAAAAGTAAAGTTTCCAGAAAAATAAAAAGTCAAAGTACAGTTACCTAAAAAAATCTACTTAAGTACAGTAACAAATTACTTATACTTAGTAAGTGAGCCTGTTGTAAAGAAGTTGTGCACATGTTCTATTTCACATGTACTGAGTGAGTCGATGCTTTACCTGCAGGCTCAGGGCGGTGCTGAAGCAGTACACTGTACGGTTTAGAGCCCCGAACACTGACTGACAGGCCTGTTTGAGGGGTGACCAGGCCAGCAGACTGTGCTGTGCAGTGAAGAGCGCGAGGAGCCCCACGTCCACGACAACACACCTGAGGACGGAGCTCCTGAACAGAGCCGCCGACCACGGGATGGAGTCTGGAGAGAAGACACAGCCTGTGTTGGAATTCACATACTCATACTATCCATACTCTGTACTGCCCACTCAGAGATGGGACAGTATGTAAAGTGTTTACACTGTAGTGTACTACATGACGGTCCCTCTAGGATTTCACAGCTTTTTTTGAGATTGTTTCGTCCTAAAATGTCTGATGTTGCATGAGCTTTTCATTATATTTGCTTGTCAGAAATGTGCAGAGACCCTGTGTAATGTCAGTATGAGTAGGATGCTCATGATCTATACTCAAAATTTCTGCTGAATCTAGTATGAATCTGAGAACTTCTGTTCAAAATTGCATACTGCCAGTGTAAACACATTGCATACTCAAAAAGTTAGTACAAGTAGCAGGTAAGTATCTGGTCTTGAACACAGTCCACTGTTTGGTAAACACACGGTGTAGTGAGTACTGCCACAGAACACACATGTACACATCCTGGACCTAAAAAAACATCCTCTCTTGGTTTGAAGTAAACAAAAGGGTCAGAGCGTCCCATTGGATATTTACTGCAGTGATTCATGGGTCTCAGCTGGAGGGACGTGATAAAGAACTGTTGTCTAAAAATAACTAAATTTATTACATGATCAAAAACAAATGCATTTTAGCTAAATAGTAAATAAATAAATGAATACAAAATAAATGTAAAAAAAAAAAGCTACAGTTCTACTTTTAGGAAAAGTTACTTCCCAGAGTATATATTCAGAAAAATAAGGAGGAGCTACAAAGATCTAGCAGTGGTGGTTATGTACATATACACTGGTGCCCATAAAGTTGGAATAATTGTTTTCAGACACATTACTCTCTTTATTCCTATTTACATAATCACTTTTGACATTATGTAATGATGTTTAATAATGATTACATACCTAGTCCAGTTACATCTATCAAGAATAAATCCAGATAGATAGATAAACAAAACTTTATTAATCTCCCAAGGGAGAGATTCAGGTGTCCGGCAGCAGAATACAGTCACAGTAATAAATAACAAACAATACATACAACTAGTCTATATTTTTCACACATTGTCACAATTATTTCATGACAAGACAAAACATTTTTTTATTCCACCTTAATGCCCAAATAATCGTGCGTTTCAATACTCTTCAGTAGTAGAAAACAGGCTGTTCTCTGTGAAACCTGTGACAACACACCACTAGTGTTTGCAAGCATTCAAGCATGAAAGCACGACTTCACCATTTCACATGGTTTCACGTCCTTTTCTATCGTCAGATGCATGAAAATAGACCGCAGAAGCTTCCAACAAAAGAAAATAATAAATACTGTGCATGTTTGTGGTTCTGCATCAAACGTGTAGCTGCCAAGTATTAGACAAAAAGGCCAAAAACACTATTGTACATGTATTCAAATTTTGTACTGAACGTCTGCACACTGTGTCCACTGTATATAAACAAGGCAGGACCAGTTTATTTCTGTTGCATATTTCATACACAGGAGCAGCTCATTGCAATGTACATAAACACAGTTGACTCATATCTGTTTACATAACTGTTCAATACATGGTTTACTTTTCTCACAGGAGTTAAAAGTAATGGAGGTCCATCTGTCTGTTAACCCTCCGGTGTCTGGGTGTGCTTTTTACGCACACTTTCCATTTTGTGTTAAAAAACTTCATATTAATTTTCAGAATTTATATTTGGTCACAATTCAAAAGTTGTTCATTTTGATATGGACCATCACCATGACTTCCAGAAGGGGGTGTGTCCAGGCCAGTCTGTCGAGCCTCAGTTTGGCAGCTTTTACATGCATGGAGAAATTAAATTACAATTGCGTTATCTGACTTGGTTAGTCCGAGTTTTAAAACTCCAATTCGTTTAAAGGTGTCATTCCATGGTTATTGCATTAATATTGTTGTGTTCTCCATTGTAATTGAATACATTGTGTGTTGGTTCTATTTCTTTTTTCTTTTTCTATTTCGTTTTGTTTCCAGCTGTTTTTGGAGGGTAGAAAAAGATGGTGGAACAACAGAGTTTACTGGTACTTCCTCATACATGTCAATGGGCGGTGATGAGGTGTCTCTGATTGGCTCCGAATGCATGAAGGAACACTCCCCTCTCACTCTCCCTGTGTGTTTACCTTTACCAGAGTAACATCCACAAAGGTTTCGTGCTGTCGCTTGTTCTGAAAACATGCAGGGGAAAAAACCGAGGCTTCATTGCCACAAAGAGCACATGAACCAGTTTGATCCGCCATTTTTTTCCAAGTTTGTGCAGCAGCTACTGTGACACTGTCTTCTCTTGTAGATGCTAATGCTAATGCTACTTCTGATTCACTACAATGGAGGACGGGCTTAACCCCACGTGGATGACGTTATGGTCCATCTGACATTAGATGGACCGGCTTTTTCTGGGTCTCTCATTCCTCTTTTGTTTTCTGTGAATGCGGTATGCAGCCAGTGGAGGTGACAAACCACTTTCAAAGGCAGCATGTGTTGGTAAGTTGGGGTGATCCATCAGATTCCAAAAGGAGTGTGGAAAAGTGGTTTTCAGTGGAATGACACCTTTAAGGTGTTTACGTGGCTTTGAAAAGTTTGATTTTAATGTGAAGTAAGGCAATAATTTTAATTTATCTAAGTGCATGTAAACATACCGAGTACAATTATTGAGTAATAGGTATTTTTTTACAGCATTCATGAAACAGAAAAAAGTTACAAATTAACAGATAGATTTTTTTCCCCCTTTTCCATTGTTTACATGTATACTCTATGGATAATAAACAAACATCTATTTATTCATGTTAGTTACTATAGTTTAGCTCAAAACAAAAAGTGTAATCGCCCAACGTGGGGCTCGAACCCACGACCCTGAGATTAAGAGTCTCATGCTCTACCGACTGAGCTAGCCGGGCGCTGACAACGCAGCACGAGCACAGGTAAATGAATATTTATTCGTATCTGGTCTGATAGTGACTGAACTTCTTTGATAAGACACATAAAATAAACTGATCTATTATCTAGACCCTGGAAACGTCGTCTTATTCAGTCAAACTTCACCCAGTCCTCCAGTTTTTCTGACTCTTACCTTGACACAGTGTCGTCTCTCCAGTGATGTTATGATAAATGGCGCGAAAGGAAATAAAATTAATGAATTCTGCGCCTGTGATGAAAACAAAGGCAAAGTTTATCAGTGATACGGTGCACAAAGCCCAGCCACGGACTGTGACTGACGCCATTTCAATCAGCTTTTATCTGCATTTGGCAGCGGCTCAACACTGGGTTCTTCCGGGACGAGATGATGTAGTACCGATGATGGCCGCAGGTGGCGCCACTGTGCGGAACAGCTGCAGCTCAAAAAGAAGTGTAATCGCCCAAGGTGGGGCTCGAACTCACGAACCTAAGATTGAGAGTGTCATGCTCACTCTTTATCATATACTGATAAAACTGTATAAACGATAATAATAATAACAATAATAATAAATAAAAGAAGAGGATTCGTCATCATAATAAACTTTAATTGTACAGCACCTTTCATACAAAAATTGGAGCCCAAAGTGCTTTACATCAGTTAAAATGTTATGCTTATGTTTAACTTAATTTGTTTTAATTGTGTGTGTGTGTGTGTTTGTGTGTATATTTTGGTTTACTTGTCAATCCTTTGTGTACCATTATTGATGTTTTATTGCTTGATTTGTATTTATAATTTTCTACATGTTCAAACAAAACAAAAAACAAACAAAATGTAATAATAAAACAGAATTTAAAGCTCTTCTATGTAACACTGTAGTCCAAAACTGGTACCATGCTCTACTAAAACATTGAAGAGCACCAGATCCAACATGAGCGTCCACTACAACTCGCTACCATTGCAAGCAACGAGTCCAACAGTGTAAGTTTGTCTGCTAATAATGTTTATTCTTTATGCGTGATGGTTTGCAAAGTAATTATATATTCGTCAGTCCACTAAATTCTACATGATAAACAGCGAGTGCTTATGGACTAGCATGGAATCACTACAACACCTGGGGTAGCTGCTGTGGGTTTATACTACTGTTGGTCCGGTGTCGGATAAAATATGGACCCCTGTAAAATGTGTACCCGGTGGCGTACATATTTTATGCGTATATGTGTAACCCTAACCCTAAAGTGCTTACGTTGCGAGCGAGGTACATATTTTACAGGCTCTATTTTTTATACCACAGCGACTCCATGGCTCAAGGCGTCCGCCACAAAATCCATACCGGTAGCATTCACTGTTTCTGTTCTACAGGCTACTTACGCTATGTGTTAAGGCTGATTATTCTACGACCCTCTAGAATGTTGCGACACCTCCCATTCACTTTGAATGGACCTTCCCAGCCTCCTGCTGGCGGATTTTTTTTTTCGATAACCGCCCGCTGCCAATGGCAACGAGTTTTGTCACTTCAGATTCACGTTACCATATCACTCCGCAGGTAGTTCGGCCACTTTGAAAGTAAATATTCGCTTCGTTGTAACGGCAATTTTATCCAATATTTTAGAGTAGTAGCAGTAATAAGCTGTTATAACCCGTAGAATAAACGGGATAATGTATTGCCCACGCCGCGATACATTATCCTTTACAAAAAAGACTAGTGTAATTTTTAAATTGCCCTCCATATTGTCATGCTGTCCTAACGGCGTCTTGACAACATACATTCCTAATGTTAGCAAAAAGAAATCACCGTTGTTTTTTTTCCCAAATAATTTGTTAACCGGTCAATTTAATGACTCACCTGTATATGAGCTAACTCACTGTGAACGAACATGCATAAAGCTATTCGACAGTAGAGAATAATTGAACTGTCCTACAGTAAAGCAGAATGACGTTAGCCACAGTTAACTGACTTACCTGTCCGGGAGAAAATTGGCAACTTCGGCATCAGTCTTCAAATTCTTTTCCACTTTCAGCTGTGTCCATCTTTAAGCATCTCCTATACTAATTGTAATTTTGTTTCTCACCTTCTCAAGACGAAGTTGGGAATCACAACTAAGCTTTTTAGCGTCCGAAATATTTGATCGGAGCTTTTAGCTCACTGGGAAGTGTCAACCTGGATACGGAAACACTGCGGACTCTGTGATTGGTGGATAGGTGATGGGCGGAGCCTAAACCAAAACACCAAATGATACCGCAAACATTATTTATAGGAGAAAATGATCTTTTCACAGGCTGATATCCTGGCTGGGCTACTTCTGGCACTTATATCAGTATTTTAAGAGAACATCCCTCATTGTGTGATGACACAGCAGGGCCATTTTAGGATTACTAGGAACAAAAATGCTACTAATAGCACCTTTAAAAAAGTAATACATTAACTAAATTGTACTTATTTAATTAACTAAGAAAAAATGACTTCAACAATTAAAAATAATTTTTAAATAAAATGAATAAAACATGAAATTAAAATAAAATCAGTAAAAAAGTATGTAAGTAAATGTTGAAAAAAATTTTTTCTTGGATTTTAACTAAAAAGTCAAAGATTCCTCCTTTACTACTACTATTCCAACCAATCAATGATGCCTTTATATACCAGATAAATAATCCACCATTCAAACAATGAACTGTTTATTCAAACTAACATGTCTTTTATCATTCTGCATTTAAAAAATAGCTCCTTGCTAGCCTAGCTGTGCCATCCCCATCCCATAATTAACTTATTTAATTAAATAAAAGTTACAAAAACACCCTTTTCCCTTCGAAAAGTTTCTTAGGCATGAATTAATGCTTTTTTCTATTATTTCTTATCTTAGCCGTTTGTAACTAACCCTCTTATCTTTAGTAAAAGGAGAGAAACAAGGATGTACCTGGTAATTTTTTCTTAATTTGTTAATGTCAACTTAATGCATAAAAATAAATACAAAAGTCTAATACATAAAAATACATAAAAATAAAGAGTCAGCTGATCGCACATATTGTCTTGATTTAATTGCAGAATGTAACAGTAACTTAGAAAACACAATTTAAATGATTACTTTTTTTCTTTTTTTTTACCAGTTATGATTTTTCATATTAATTTTATATTTTTTTCTTCTTCTTCATTTCATACTGAAAAGACAACCACAAGTCAGTTAACCTTACCATATATTAAATGTAACTGGTTTTAAGGGATTTCACTTTTTTAAAAAGTACAAAAAAATGTCAAACTCACCAGAGTGGTTTAATCTTCAAAAGTACCTAATCTTTTACATTTATACATGAAAAGAAGCATAAAAAAAGATGCATTTCCTGTAATTTCTCTGCTTAAATGAGGTTTACTTCACTGCCGTAACATTCAACGTGGTAGTTTCTGTCCAGTGACACCACTCGTATGGACTCTGTCGATCCCTGGAATAGAAAAGAAAACTACTGGAAACATGTCACACAAGCACTTTGACAGTTGTCACTTTTGCATTGGCTTTCAAATTGTGCAAATATAACTTGCACATGAAAAAGTACCTACAGGAAAAATGAGAATTTTGACAAAACCCTACTTTTTTGTGGCCCATATCATAATGGTTGTTGTCTATATCTTCATACATGTGGTCCATACCTTCATTCAATTCAATGCAATTCAGTTTTATTTATAGACCATCAAATCACATTAAGGTAATTCATAGAGATTTACAGAGTTGATTAGAAAAAAATAATCAATCACAGAAATAGATAAGGTCCCAATCTTTATGGTTGTGGTCTATATCTACTTAGTTGTTGTCTGTATCTTCATGGTTGTTGTCTGTATCATCATGGTTGTGGTCTGAATCTTCATGGTTGTTGTCTGTATCATCATGGTTGTTGTCTGTATCTTCATGGTTGTGGTCTGAATCTTCATGGTTGTTGTCTGTATCTTCATGGTTGTTGTCTGTATCATCATGGTTGTGGTCTGAATCTTCATGGTTGTTGTCTGTATCATCATGGTTGTGGTCTGTATCATCATGGTTGTGGTCTGAATCTTCATGGTTGTTGTCTGTATCTTCATGGTTGTGGTCTGAATCTTCATGGTTGTGGTCTGTATCTTCATGGTTGTGGTCTGAATCTTCATGGTTGTTGTCTGTATCTTCATGGTTGTTGTCTATATCATCATGGTTGTGGTCTGAATCTTCATGGTTGTGGTCTGTATTTTCATGGTTGTGGTCTGAATCTTCATGGTTGTGGTCTGAATCTTCATGGTTGTGGTCTGTATCTTCATGGTTGTTGTCTGTATCATCATGGTTGTGGTCTGAATCTTCATGGTTGTGGTCTGAATCTTCATGGTTGTGGTCTGTATCTTCATGGTTGTGGTCTGAATCTTCATGGTTGTTGTCTGTATCTTCATGGTTGTTGTCTGTATCATCATGGTTGTGGTCTGAATCTTCATGGTTGTGGTCTGTATCTTCATGGTTGTTGTCTGTATCATCATGGTTGTGGTCTGAATCTTCATGGTTGTGGTCTGAATCTTCATGGTTGTGGTCTGTATCTTCATGGTTGTGGTCTGAATCTTCATGGTTGTTGTCTGTATCTTCATGGTTGTTGTCTGTATCATCATGGTTGTGGTCTGAATCTTCATAGTTGTTGTCTGTATCTTCATGGTTGTTGTCTGTACCTTCATAGTTGTTGTCTGTATCTTCATGGTTGTTGTCTGTATCATCATGGTTGTGGTCTGAATCTTCATAGTTGTTGTCTGTATCTTCATAGTTGTTGTCTGTACCTTCATAGTTGTTGTCTGTATCTTCATGGTTGTTGTCTGTATCTTCATAGTTGTTGTCTGTATCTTCATAGTTGTTGTCTGTACCTTCATAGTTGTTGTCTGTATCTTCATGGTTGTGGTCTGTATCTTCATGGTTGTGGTCCATATCTTCTCTGGATGTTGTTGTCCACCTTCTACTAGGTCTGCTTCAAATTTGACACTTTTCTTCACTTATTGTTCTTCTTCTATGTCACCAATTGGAAGAATACTAAAGCAAAATGCCATGTAGTGCCACCTAGTGTCTTGGATTGGAACAAAAATTAGATTCTCTTCCTGTAATGTTCAGTGGTAAACACATTTGTTATAAACTCCAGTTCAGTTCTTAGATGGGTTATTGACAATCGCTCTCATATTTACTCATATTTTTTATAGTAAATATATTTTGTGCATATATCCAATGGAAAAGTGACTACTGTTGGTTGTAAAAGTGTTCAACAAATTGGACAAATGTATAGATATGAACTGTAACGCACCTCTGTGGGCAGGATGGGCATTTTACAAACCACACATCTGGGAGCCTGGGCCCTGAAAGTGTGAGGAAGTTTGATCCACAGGTCACAGAAACTCACAGATGAATCACTGTGGGTGTGGCTGATGTGTGCGGTAGTGTCAGTCTGTTCTCCAGGGTGTGAATTAACCCTTTAACCCCTGATGTGTCTGATACCTTCTGAATGGATGCTTTAGTTTAAATAATCAGAAAAAACAAGCTTTTTTTTACTGTGTTTTTATTGACTTTTGTTCATGGAACTGATGTGTGGAGAAAAACAGGTGAAAAAGAAACTGATTAAAGAAAAAAACTAATTAAAATACTAGTTCTTTCTTTGTTAGTTTTAGTTTTTTGGGAAATCTTTTTCTAGTTGCTTATTATTTTGTAAATATTCATTAGTTTTTTTTGGCATTTTGTTGCTTATTTTGTTTATTTTTTCTACATTTAGTTATAGTTATTAAAAACCTGTAATTATAGAACAGCAGTTTATCATGTTCACATATTTTCTTTTTCTAGTTGTTCATGATTTTTGTAAATATTCATTCGTTTTTGTGTTGCTAATTTTGTTTATTTTTGTACGTTTGTTTTGTATTTATTAATTATTTTGTCACGTCACTTATTATTTTGTTGGTTTATTATTCATTTTTGTTGGTTTTTATTGATCACTGTGGCTGTTTTTGTTCATTATGTTACTTATTTTATTCTTTTTTTGGACTGCGGAAAGTCTCAGGAGTGAAAGGGTTAAAAGGTATATCTTATCGTGTGAATGTTGAATGTGTGTGTGTGTGTGTGTGTGTGTGTGTGTGTGTGTGTGTTAAACTGACTTGTGGTAATCGCTGACACAGTAAAGTCTGTTGTCTGCATCCACACTGAAGGGTTGACCCTCCAAACTCTGACTACAAAGCACACAGCGAAAACAACACGGGTGGTACGACTTCCCACGAGCCTGCAGCACCTGAACACAGAGATTTAAACAGCAGCACATTATACATACACACACACACACACACACACATATATATATATATACTAGAAATAGAGAGAGAACACTGTCAAAAATGACTAAAATTAACAGCAAAAAGTTGGAAAATTGCCACATAAAAACATGTAAGTGAAAATACAATGTAAAGTAGTTAATTTGAGATGATTTTGTGCAAACAATTAAATCAAATGTAGCTGTAGTTTTTTTTTTTTTTTACTGTAAGAGCATGTGAACAAAAGTAGATTTGTATGTAGAAGTTAAATATTTTTCTTGTTAAAAATGTGAAATATACATGTTTCATATGTTAAATTTGCATGTTTTAAATCTCAATGTTACTCTGTATTCATGTTTAGGGTTTGATGTGTTTTTTACAGAATTATTCTGGAAACCACAGCAATTATGAGAATTGTAGAAATGTTCATTCTGCAACGTTTGGTACCAGTGTGAAAGTTCTGTGACCCTCTGTTCTTGGGAGGTAAGGCATTCTCTGAATACTTGTTTTGACCTTTTAGTTAATTGTGACCTTGACCTTTGACCTTTACTCAAATGGGTCATTGCATCTGATGCACATTAGCTATATGTATATGCACATGTAAATTTATGCTGATATCTCAAGTATTCATTGAGTTATAGCATGATATGTCTCTATGACACACACACACACACACACACACAAAGTAATTAGAACAATCTGGTCCAACCAATGTTGGGAAAGATTAATAAATATATTGCAGTGCAGTCATAAGATGAATACTTACATCATCTGAAATTAAAAGTCCACATCTCTCACACACTTCAGCAGATGGATGAACTCCAGAGTACTAGAGTGAAAACACAAACACTTACATATTTTTCATGGTGAATTGGATTAAAATTATTAACCCTTTAAACTTCCACTCAATTTCACCTACATTTCTTAATGAAATCAAATGAATGCTGTTCTTGAACCATGTTAATAACATGCAGTTGGTGTTTGTTTATATTATAAATGAAAATATTCAGATGAAAACTGGGATATTAGAGGCAGGTCCTGTTAAATGATGCAATAGATCAAACATTTGTGGACATTTATTGATGTTTTGATGTGTTATGGACCACATTTGGACATTTTGTTTTGGATATTTTTGTTGGACTATGACTGTGTTTATTGGAATACGGTTCCTCTGTGGATAATTATGAGACATAAAGGTTCAGATCAGCTGTTTGACATTTGTATGAGTGGTTGTACCTGCTGTGGATATTTTATCTAAAAGTGGTTTATATCTTCCCATGTGTGAGAATTGTCAAACTACATTAGGTCATGTGACATTCGGGACAGGTTTGGGTGGTTTGCTTAACACTTTGAGCAATTACTTCTGTGGACCCTTGGAAGTTTAAAGGGTTAAACCACTAGAGTGTGTACTCACCAAAAAGTCTTCCTCACAGAAGATTTTTTCTGACACAGAATAAAAGGGTTGACCAATGAGCTTTTTATCTGAAACAAACCACAGATTTACAAAAGGTAAAACACACTGAAGTTCATCACTGAATGTTCTTTAACACAAACCTGTAAATACAAGTGTGATATAATGGGTGCACGTTTATACATGTGTGGTTCCATGTGTTTCTTTAACTCTAGTATACTTTCACCTCCTGTATTAAAACCAGGGCTGTAGTCAAGACCACCTTTGTCGAGTCCAAGACCAGGACTGGTCGAGACCACGTCAAGACCGAGTCCAAAGAGGTTCAAGTCCAAGACAAGACCAGGTCCAAAAGACTCCAGATCGAGTCCAGGACAGTTTTTCTTTTTCAGTTATGTGCTGAGAAATTCTTTAGTAAAACCAAATTCCATTGGGGTAGGTAGGTACATAATTTATTTTCATTTCACACGAAACGTCATAGATGCAGAAAGGAAATATCAATGCACAGTTAACATGATTAAAACATGATTAAAAACAGATTAAATAAATATTAAAATACTGATATAAAAGAAAGTGCACTTAAACCAGGTAGATAAATAGATAATAATTATTGTACATCTAAATAGAAATGACCCTGCCCATTAGTTACACACTCCCTATTTATATATGTATTTATATATATATATATATATATATATATATATATATATATATATATATATATATATATATATATATATATATATATATATATATATTATTCTCATTATTATTATTTTTTTTTAAATCAGTAAAACATGCACCTCATTAAACAGAACTCACTGCAGACGTTGCAGCTGAAGCATGTGTCATGGAATAATTGTCCCATAGCTTTGCAGGCTCTTCCTTCTCCATACACTGCTTTATTACATCCTACACACTTTCCTAAGAACAAATCACACACAGATAATCAACACATTATATTATTAAAACACACACACATTTTGTCCATTTTAAAAAAGCTGATTATCACATAAAACATATTTTCATAATAAAGTGTTAAATGTTTCTTACCAAAGTAAATGTGTGCAGCGTCCATCTCCTGCGTATCCCAGGGTGCTTTGCTCCCTGGAGCCTGTGGTCCAAGTGTCCAGGGTCTAATTATATGAGCAGAGCAGACAGCTGTAAGAAGAGCCGCTGTCTGTGGCTTTGAGGGGGGGTCTTTACGGCTGCTGCTGCTCTGAGTGGGGGGGGTGACTCCCCAAAAGCAGGTGGACCAATATGAGCTGGTGTCTTTGACCCAGTGGAAGGAAATGCCAGCGGCGTCTGCATCCATGAGAATGACGTCTATTTAACTCGTATACACCCAGAGCTACTTTCATGTTTTTCTCTATATTAAACTTTTCTTCACTCATTTATCATCATTTTCCCAGTGAAAATCTTTCACATTTTACACACATAACATGAACATGTTAGTGTTAAATGACAGTAACTGAAGCTGCTGTTAAACTTCAGCAGCTCATCATGTTTCAGTTCCACAACATTCAAATATATGTTTTACTAAACATATCACAGATCAGGTTCAGTCGTGTTTATTATCATTATGTGTGATGTCTATATGGGCGGGGTCGCTTCTAGATATAGGCGGACTAGGCGAATGATTAGATTCACTCAGAATGTATTTGTCATATTAATATTATCTATCTATCTATCTATCTATCTATCTATCTATCTATCTATCTATCTATCTATCTATCTATCTATCTATCTATCTATCTATCTATCTATCTATCTATCTATCTATCTATCTATCTATCTATCTATCTATCTATCTATCTATCTATCTATCTATCTATCTATACTGTAACAGAGTGGATATTGTAAATTATTTCAAGTCATTTTGATATAACTAAATGGAAATACTGTGAAAACTGAAGTTACATTTAATATAAAAACACACCTTTGGACACATGTAATGACCACATGCTGTGTTCACTTACACTTTATCAGAAATAAATCACATTGAATCATTTTAGATTTATTTTAAAAAGATTTTTTTTTAAATTAGCATATCTGTCCTTAACAGGCAACATTTTATATGTAAAGTTTAATTTTGGACCATACACATATTTACACACCAGTTAAATACAACAAAAACCTCCTTTCATCTGGTTTGTTAAAGTTGGCTCTACATATAATATTTTAGAATAAATCTGTACATATATATGTTAACAGTAGAACTCATGTTACAGATGAAAATAATGAAGTTAAAGTAAAGTGTGAATTATCGCCCTCATGTGGACACTTTAGGATCTTTCTACAACAAAACTGAGATCACATCCACCCAAAAAACTGATGTGCAGATTTACTGGTTCTGCAAATGTAACCCCCCCCCCCCTCTTTGCCTTGGTGGAGGTCTGCTTTTCTAGTTTATTTATTTATTCATTTATTTATTCGTTTTATGTTATAATGTTTTAGGTTGTAATAGAAAAAAAATGTTTTATTGTGATTTTTGTAGTGTGACCAACAAAGGTTTAAGCAAAAAAATACAAAAAATAAATCTGCCAATGCAACAAGTGAAAATTATCTGGATCAGATTTCTCAAAATCATATTTTCCAGATCTATAGATCTACAGATCTTAAACATGATCACATATTTAGACTAGAAATGATAAAAAAAATACACTTGGTCAGATTCAGATTTTTCCAGTGTGTGGTTTACTGTTAAAATATAAAGGTGTCAGTAGTACAGTGTAAAGTCCAGTGTGTTCAGTATAGTTTCTAACAGCAGCACACACATATATATATATATATATATATATATATATATATATATATATATATATATATATATATATATAATATATATATATATATATATATATATATATATATATATATATATATATGGTAGAGTGGAGCACATGTTCTCCAGTCAGACTCCAGGGGAGGAAACTCCAGCAGCAGCTGCAGACTGTAACTGAGCGTCCTTGTTAGAGACACTGAAGCTGCCTCAGTTCACCACAACGCCCACTCCACACGCTGTTAGACTGGTTTGGCCAAAAAACTCCAGTGTCACTAGTGTCAGATTATATCGGGGTGTGTTTCCCTCTGTTCTGAGACACATGGTTCTCACACACTGAATACTGAGGCAGTTTAGTGTCACTTTGTGGTCACTGTTAAAAGGAGGAATGGTTTCACACTGGATAAAATACTCTAAAAACAAGTCAATAACAAATTAATATAAGAGATTTTTGCTTGAATTCAGCAAAACAAACAAACAAACAAAAAATCTACCAGTGAAACAAGTGAAAATGAACTTGGCAAGAGTTTGATTATAAAGATCTATACTGCCTTTTTTTCTTAAATTGAGCAAAAAAAAATAATAATAATTACGCAAAAATTTAATTAAGTAAAAAATATAAATATATCTTGAATTAAACCACAAAAAAAACCTTGAATTAAGCAAAAAAAAAATTTGAATTTAGTAAAGCATCTTGAATTTTAAAAAAGTATAGATAATGTGTTTGATCAGGTCACTGTCCTCAGTTTTGTGAGAAAAACAGGAAAAAAGTCACAATTGAGATAAAACATCATCATGAAATTAAAAAAAAAAATTATAAACGAGATTGAAAAAATTTAGAAAATGTTAAAATTGTGAGATAAAAAGTCACAATTATGAGAAAAAAGTCAAAATTCTGAGATAATAGCCATATAACTATAATATATAAAGTCACAGTTTCTCCTCCACCAACTGCTGACTTATTTTTCATACTATCACATCTGTTTAGTTTGAAAAAGTAGTGAGTCTATTGTGAGAATGTAAGGAGTATAAAGTACATATATATTTATGAACAAATGTAGGGAGTAAAAGTAAAAAGTTGTCATAAAAATAAATACAGATACCTAAAAATGCTATTTAAGTACAGTAATGAAGTACTTTTACTGAGTTACTTTCCACCTCTAGATTTGAAACATGATTTTCTGACGTCAAATTATTAAATGAATTCAATAAAATAACCCCAGTGTGTGTGTGTGTGTGTGTGTGTGTGTGTGTGTGTGTGTGTGTGTGTGTGTGTGTGTGTGTGTGTGTGTGTGTGTGTGTGTGTGTGTGTGTGTTGCCCTGCGGTATATTAGTGTTCAGGAATGTGTGCATGTGGAGGCAGGAGTTTCCCTCTGCACCTCTGGAACTGTTCTGCACTAAACACACCCACCACTATCAGTCAAACATGCAAAACTACTAAACTAATCACATTTACAGGATCATTTTACTACAGAAATATGAACTAAAGCTGGTACGACCTGATGTGTTCATACAAACACATCTGTGCTGCTCTAAACTCTCTCCACAGACTATGTTTGATCTGAAACATAATTATATTTTTCTCTATAATATGACGCACAACAGTTAATCACACAGTAGAATGACTAATATCATCCAACCATGAACTGTTAAACACATTTATATTCATTTTACTGTGAAAATGGTATTTATAAACTGGTTTGAACTCAGCAGAAATAGCTGTTGCTGACGTCTGTATATGTGCTGTTTTAAACATAATCTTACACTGGAAAAATGCCTCTCTAAAACAAATAAAGAGAAAATAAACAAAATAAGAAAAGAAATAATGAGAAAAAAATTCATAAATAAAGATATTGACCACAACCATGAATATACGAACCACAAACATGAAGATATTGACCACAACCATGAAGATATGAACCACAACCATAAAGATATGGACCACAACCATGAAGATATGAACCACAACCATGAAGATACGGACCACAACCATAAAGATATGAACCACAACCATGAAGATACGGACCACAACCATGAAGATACTGACCACAACCATGAAGATACGGACCACAACCATGAAGATACGGACCACAACCATGAAGATACAGACCACAACCATGAAGATATTGACCACAACCATGAAGATATGAACCACAACCATAAAGATATGGACCACAACCATGAAGATACGGACCACAACCATGAAGATACAGACCACAACCATGAAGATACTGACCACAACCATGAAGATACGGACCACAACCATGAAGATACGGACCACAACCATGAAGATACAGACCACAAACATGAAGATATTGACCACAACCATGAAGATATGAACCACAACCATAAAGATATGGACCACAACCATGAAGATATGAACCACAACCATGAAGATACGGACCACAACCATAAAGATATGAACCACAACCATGAAGATACGGACCACAACCATGAAGATACTGACCACAACCATGAAGATACTGACCACAACCATGAAGATACGGACCACAACCATGAAGATACGGACCACAACCATGAAGATACGGACCACAACCATGAAGATACAGACCACAACCATGAAGATACGGACCACAACCATGAAGATATTGACCACAACCATGAAGATACAGACCACAACCATGGAGATACAGACCACAACCATGAAGATATGGACCACAACCATGAAGATACAGACCACAACCATGAAGATATGGACCACAACCATGAAGATACAGACCACAACCATGAAGATACAGACCACAACCATGAAGATATGGACCACAACCATGAAGATACAGACCACAACCATGAAGATATGGACCACGACCATGAAGATACAGACCACAACCATGAAGATATGGACCACAACCATGAAGATATGGACCACGACCATGAAGATACAGACCACAACCATGCAGCAGCTTGATACAAAAGTACAAAGTAAAATACAAACATATTTGGTACAAACTTTTTTAAACTTATATTATAGTAACAGACATGTTGTCATGGTGACTCCGGTGACTTCCTGAAGGGGGCGTGTCCAGTGGAGCTAAAGTTGTCAGTGTTTCCATGTGTGGAGAAGCTCCATTTAAAACACATTATCTGACCTGGTTAGTCCCACTTCTAAAACTCCAGTTCAATTTGACTTTATTCCAGTTAAGGTGTTTACATCACTTTAATCAGTTTAAGGTAATAATTTTAATTACTACTGAATGACATACACTGTATTTAGTTTACCCATAAATCCATCAGTAGTATTTGCTGACTATTATAATATTCTATTTAGATTCTTCCAGAACCCTATGAAGCCCTGAAATATATATTCAGTCTTACTTAAATATGAATGTGTAACACCCCCACGGTCACTTTTTAGTTACTTTTACATGTTTGTCTTTGTTTGTTTAGTCAATTTAATTAATTAATTAATTATTATAATCTTTATTTTGAACATGTAGAATTCATTCATATAGCCTATATATTATTGTTCATACATATATTATTGTATATTATTATATGTATATCATTATGATATATTGTATATAATATATTTCATAATATTATTTTTAATGAATTAACTTAGAAATGGTCAATTTTTTTTTACCCCCTACATTGTCACTGTGTACACCTTAATCCTAACTAGCATTACTACTATCATTAGCATGATTACTAGTTTCCTTTTTCTAATTTAATTAATTAATTGTATTATTTATCTATTACATTTTTCTATCTATGTCTACACGTGTGTTAAAAAAGAAAAATAAATAAATTCAACATATTGTATTTAAGTGCGTCTTATTTTGTGCTTCCTTGAATAAAAATATATTTTAAAACATTTAATCAACTTATTAATATGTCAGATGAAAATAAAATACAGAAATAAATGACAAAAGAGATACGGAAAATGTAAATAGGAAACAGCTCAGAAATAAATAGAGGGATAAAAATTAAAGAAGCTAAATAAATCAACGGTATGGAAATAAATGTATTAAGCCCATTTTTTATATTTCTATTTTTTTTTCAGTATGGCATAGTTGGTCCTCCATACTTTAGGGGTATTTAATGCTCTAATGCTGACTGAAAAATAAGTAAATATGCTCCGTAAAGTTCCGTAAACCCTGGAGGACACCCCTGAACACTATAATACAAAATAACACGTGCGTAAAAGGCGCATATTTTTTGTATTTTGATGAAGAGTCTAATAATTTCAGTTTCAGATATTTAATCTCATTTGCTCCTGCTTCCCCTCCCTCCTCCTCCTCTTCCTCCTCCTTTTCCTTCTGGTTTTGGGGATCCACAGCTCCATGCCAACAATCCTTGGCATGTTAGTCTGTTTATAAATAGGGCACCCATTGTGCCACAGCGCGAGGGGAGTCACATAAGGACTCAGAGCACATGGACCCGCTCTTTTCTTTCTTCCCGGAGGTCCATACATCCACGGACCGGCTCTTCAGGGCCACATCCTCCTCCTCTTCTTCCTCCTCTTCCTCATCTGTCAAGTCGGGACAGGTAACCGTGCCGTACCTGTGCTCCGACCACGCCCTCCTGTGCGTAAAGGTGAAGCAAAGCAGGAAGTGTCTGTCAGCGTCGTCGTCGTCGTTTGTCATAATGTGACTAAAACCACCGGGCATTAAGACAGAGGAGCAGAAGCATGTTTTAACTGGATTTCACTTCGATTTGGGGTTTTTGTGTGTGTGTGTGTGTGTTCGTGTTTTAGTGGCCATGGAGACGCACTGGACGCACGCGCTGCTGGGACTTTTGTTTGTGACTGTGTTCGACTCAGCAGGTGAGATCCGATTCAGTTCTAATGTCAGTTGAAAATGTGCTCTGATTGAACTGTTTCTATGATGAAATAGGATTATTTTTAACAAGTGGCATCAGTTAAATCCTGCGTAAATTGGGTCAAATCGTGAAAAAAAAAAACATGTTGGTTATTGTGACACAATAAAAACATCCACTGGGGAAAAAAAAGTACAAATGTTACCAGTGTATTTTTCTTATTTCTAGTTCAAATATGTCATCACACGAAACATTGAACAGTAACAGAAGCAGAAAATGGTTGAAATTGTGCTTAATTTTCTTTAGTCTTTTCAGGTTGTTTAAAAATGATGTGAATAACTTGGGGGTGAGGGGTGGGGGGTGGGGGGGTTCTTAAGAAAAATAAGGGTAATTTTAAAATCCTGACTCAGTTGATAATTTCTGGATCAGATCTACAAATACACTGAACAGTAACAGAAGCAGAAAGTACTTACAATTATGTTTAATTAAAATTTTTGTTCAAGTTATTCATGTTTTGTTGTTAGAGGATAGTTTGTAAATGTAAATACTTTCATCATTTAATGTTATTTTTGGCACTAAAACAAAGACAGATTTGCAGTTACCATTATTGATCATCATAATGTACTAGTATTCCCCCCCCCCCACATTAAACTGAGAAAAATATATACTTTTTATAGGTCATTATTTTATTATTTTTCTGTAGGTCATATTGGTCTGCGTGTGGAACCTGAACTAAAATGAATGTAAATATTACACATTTATTTTCTAATTTGAAGTTCACATTTCTAATCAAACTAAACACTGAACATAAGCAGAAAATGGTTAAAATTATGCTTAATTTTCTTTAGACATTTCAGGTTGTTCAAACAGGATGTGAATAACCTGAAAAAATTTTCTCATGAAAAATAAATGTAATTTAACAATATTCAGCCTCAGTTTATCATTTCTTCTTTTGCATTATGGATCAGATCTAAAAAAAAAAAAAAAACAACCCACTGAACAGTAATGGAAGCAGAAAATAGTTAAAAATTGTGAAAATTCATTTTAATTTTTGTTCAAATTATTCACATTTTATTGTGAAAGGGTAGTTTGTAAATATTATAATAATTTAATGTTGTTTTTTGCACTACAACAGACAAAAGTGTGAAGTTATTATTTATTGGCATAATGTAATAGTATTTTTTCATGTCAGATCAAGAAAAAAACATGGAGTCATTATTTTATATATATTTAAAGTTATTATACTGGGGAAAAATAAATGTCCAAACATTTCTTCATACATAAAATCAGACAGAATCACACAAAGCAGAACTTTTCAGTGAGATATAAGAACTGATTTATAGACAAAAGATCTAAAAAATATAATTAACAGATATGTTACCAAAATAATTTTCACTCGTCCACTGGTTCGGTTCTTCTTCGTTGGTTTTGGAGCATTTTTCTCCCCCTACAGTTTCCTGTATATTTACTGTCATAAAACCCACCAACCCTGTGTAGTTTTCAATGAATCTGGTGACAAGAAGTGAAAAAATGGTCACCAAATCTGCTCCTGGTGAGTGGAATGGAACAGAATAGGAAAATTTTGCCGACATTTAAATTTCAGACATTTGTTTTTTTCCCTCTACGATGCTCTTTAGCTCTGCGGCTAACGTTAGCAGCTGTTGAAACAACTGGTGCCATTGTGAAGCATCCATCTGGTGGAACAGGAATGAACTTACAATTTGAATATACATAACTTTGCTGTAATTCTATTTTTCTATTTGGACTTTTAGTATTAATTTGCATTAACTTGTATATTTACCCCACCTCCCAAAGGGCAGAGGGGTATTGTTTATGAGTCAGTCTGTTTGTCAGCAGCTTTTACACAAAAAAAAATACTGGACCAGTTTCTATGACATTTTCAGGAAAGGTGCCAAGTGGTCCATAATAGATCCCATTAAATTTTGATAAATGTAGGCTAAAGGTCACAGTCACCAAAACGTGTTTTCACAATGATAAAAGATAAAGTAAATCAGGTCAAATGTGTGCAAGGGGGGCAGGGTTTGTTGAGCTGGGAACCACTTGTTTTTTATTTGTCGTTGACCTGCCTTAGGACAGTGGATGTAAATTAGCAGCTATGCTAACGCTAGCATATTTACATTGATGTTTGGGCTGGCATGTTGATTAATGTGCAATGTTGTTATCAATTAAATACAAATATAAATAAATAAAATAGAGGCACTAGCACTGCACTGTTCATATTAGCTGCTAGCATCGTTCTGCTAAAGTTAGTGAGTTCATGAGTGAATGTTTGATGTTATACTGAATGTATTAGGAAAAAAATTTTTCCCTCTCTGTTGTGTGTTTTTTATAGTGAAAACTTTATTACTCTGCCAATGAATGGTGGAGGTCATGGAATGATTGGGGTTTGTCTGTTCATTAGCAAGACAACTCAAAAAGTTATGTACGGGTTTGGCTGAAATGTTCAGGAAATATTGACACAAGGAACAAGTGATAAAAGTTTGGTGGTGATCAGTGTGTGTGTGTGTGTGTGTGGGGGGGGGGGGGGGCATGCATGTCTTTGAGGAGGGAGGGCTGATGTGCCTTGGCAGAGTCTGTGCTCTCTGAGTGTTTCTCGAATTTGAAATTGCTACTGCCCCATTAGCATTAGCACGCTATCATATCAGTGCTAACATTTACTGTACTGTACGACCTCTCTAAGTTAAACTGTAGCTGTTGTTCAACTGTTTGGAGATAAAAGAATGGGCTCTTTATAAAGGTAACACCCAGTAGTTTAGACTAAAACACTGACTTTTAAAGTTTATTCAATAAGTAAAAAGCTGTAGACTTAGAAACACTAATAGTATTTGGGGAGTATTTGTTTTTATTTGGAAGGTATGGACTGAAACACAACATTTACCAACTGACCAGTGTCTGCGACGTTAACAGTTTAAAGTTAAGAACTTTATTTGTAAAAAAAAAAAAAAAAATCAGTTTCACAGCAAAAATGTCTTTTTTTGTGGTAATTTTTAATGTGTTTTATCAGAGGGCAAACTTGGGGGATTATTCATTTTTACAAAGTGGATACATTTGGAAGTTTTTCCTTTTAAGAATAACTGTTGAATACTTCAAATGCATATTTTAGCAAAAATTGAAAACTCATATTTGACATCCACAATTCTTATTGTCAGTGGTAAAATAAAGTCCCAACTTGGATTCTGCTCCAAAATACCCATTGTCATAAACCTTGTCTATCCACATGTCAACACTGATTATAAATGTGAACTGATTTAGTGGAACATTGATAATTGATCAGAAAAAGCCTTCAAAAAAGGTTATCATATTTGTCTTTAGATTAGTTTATATATTCAGAAAAATGAGTTTGTTCACGTTTATTTAATTTGTGAGAAATGGAGGTGCACTAATGTAGGAGCTATATATATATATATATATACATATATATACACACACACACACACACACACACACACACACACACACACAGTATAATGTATTTTAGTAATCCTTAAACATCAGGTGTGACTTTTGTGGTAGTTCACAAATTATTTTCTTTTCTTTATATTTGCCTTTTTTAAAGTGATTTATCACAGTTTATTTTCTTTTTTTATTGTCATCTTTATGTTGCACATGTTCTGTAAAAATCATGTATGTTTCTAATTTAATCTACTAATCATGTAGATTTTCATAAAATCTAAAATTCAAAGGCTGTTTTAACAGAAACAGAGAAAACTGAAGACAAAGTGACTTTTTCAGTAAAAATCTATCATTAACTGAACAGAAACACCTGTGTTCATCCACTGTCATTGATCCAACTCCATGGGTTTTACTGACAAATTAATGTTGTAGAAGGAGACAGTGTTTCCATGGTAACCACCTCTGAATGTCCTTATGGGTCATATTTGACCATGAAAAGATGACAAACTACATTTTACAATAATTATTGAGATCCATTGATGAGGTTAACAAAATAATAATCTTATTTTATTTGTTTTAAACCTTCAGGTATTTCTCCCAGAAACGTTAACACTAGAAACACCAAGTGTGCACTTGTACCCTTGTAGAATAATGTTAAAAAATAATAATAATTCATACAATTTGGTATTTTTACTTACAGCTCATGAAACAGTTGATGTAAAAAAATGTCAGTTTTAAAAATAAATACTGAATACTTGTAAATAAATCAAATAAATACATGAATAAATATTTAACACTTTAAATGCTGTGTTTGTAAAGTAAACAAACTTATTTTATGCAAACATTATCTTTATTGATCATGATGTCACTAAACATGTTGATCCAAAAAAAAATCACAAAAATATTTGTAAATGATTTCTGCCTTAATGTCTTATAGATCAAAAAATCTTTGTCGACCACTAATGTTTGACCAGCTGTTATTAACTCCAGAGGATTTTTTTTTCTTGTCCCTATATATATATATATATATATATATATATATATATATATATATATATATATATATCTCACAGGGTAAATTTTTTTTTTTTAAATCACAATGTCAGTTTTTGTTTCTAATATCGTGCAGCTGTACTTAAACTCAACAGATGAAATGGTTGCATTTGTTTTTGGGCCATTTGTTTGTAGTGTTTGTTGTAAACGCAGTGTTGGTGCAGAGCCCTGGGGTTAAAGGAGCTGTGTTTAAAAGTCCTGTTGTTTGAGGACAGGACGTGAAGGCAGCATCATGTATAATAGATGGACGTGACAGTGGAGATGAAGGACTGCAGCTCATATTTAGTCTTGAGTCAAATAACTCGCAGGCTTCACTTCACGACCTCCATTTTCAAAGGTTTATGAGGCGTTTATAGAGCTTCCTGTGAGCATGAATTCATCAGTGCCTCATTAATGATTGACCAACAATCTGCTGTAATAGGATTCTGGCAGGCGATTTTTTTAGTACGTAGCATTCTGTGATTGATTTTTCTTTATTTTTTAAAAGAAGTCAGCAGTGGCACGGTGCCTTTGAAAGCCTCTTTGTTGTGTTTGTGTGGAAACATCAGCTCCTCATCATATTTCACTGTGACGTCTTCAACACACCCGCTGTTTACGGACACAACATGTCCTTTAACCCATATTTCATGTAAACGCTGCATTATTTAGTGTAAGTGTTGCTTTCAGATCCTTGCTTGTTGAGGAGAAAACTTAATGGGAACACTTTCTAAAACCTACACACATTTCACTATGTATTAGGTAAATGTTTTTGTGTAACATATTTCATGTACAGGACAATTCAAGGTGCTTTACATGAAACAAATAAGAAAATTAAAATGATTAAGATGCATTAAAAGACAATTCAAATAAAATATTTGTTACCTCTTTATAAATAGTTTGTTAATGTATTGTTCAAACACAATTTATCATGAACAATTAACAAATAGCTGTAAAATTAGATTATTTTTAACAGACATTTTATTAATCTGATTTGCAAATAAACGAACACAGTTGTAAATATTGCACCTGTTTGTTAAATATAATATAACTTATCTTTGGAAGACAGTATGAACATTTATGACATTAACAAATGGTTAATACATAATGAACAAACATTAACAAATGGTTAATACATAATGAACAAACATTAACAAATGGTTAATAAATAATTCAGTTCACTTTTATTTCAAGCACATGACATCATCAAAAGGTCGATCACTTATGGATGGATTTTGATAATATTTTCAGGCTGTGTTGGGAGTGTCACAAGGAAAAAATGATAAAATTTTGGTGGTTCTCTGGAAGAGATCCTGGATTCTGGATCACTTTGAATTTTATTCTCCATTTACCGCAATGTCAAATTTCAAAGTGATCTTGAATCCAGGATCTCTTCCAGATCACCACCAAATTTTAATAACTTTTTCCTTGTTACACTGAAAAATTCTGAAAATGTCATCAAAATCCATCCATAAATTTTTGAGTTATCTTGCTAACTAACAGACAGACGAACTGGACCTGTCTTAATTCAAAGGGGGGGGGGGGGTCTGCCTTGGTGGAGGTTTATGCTGTTAGTGCTTCTCTAGTTATTATTATTATTATTATTATTATTATTATAAATCACTTAAAGGTTAAAAACCCAGACAGAACGGCCACAAATGTAGCTCTGGGTGTTTATGGGTTAAATGAGTCATTCCATGGTTATTTCATTAATATTACTGTTCTCCATTCTTATTGAATACATTGTGTGTTGGTTCTATTTAAAAAAAAATGTCCAGATTGTTTTGTTTCCAGCTGTTTTTTTCACGGTAGAAAAATGACTTGAGGTCGAACAACAGAGTTTAGCGCTACTTCCTCATACGTGTCCATGACGCGGTGATGAGGCGTCTGTGATTGGCTCAGAATGCATGAAGGAACCCCCCCCCCTCTTGCTCTCTGTATGTGTTTACCTTTACCCAAGTAGCATCCAGCTAAGTTTGCTGCCGTTGCGTGTTCTGAAAACGTGCAGATAAAAAACAGGCTTTATTTCCACATAGAGCACATGAACCAGTTTGATCCGACATTTTTTCAAGTTTGTGCAGCAGCTACTGTGGCGTGTCTTCTCTTGTAGATGCTAATGCTAATGCTACTTTAGATTCGCTGCAATGGGGAACAGGTTTAACCCCACGCGGATGACGTTGAAGTCCAAATGATGTCAGATGGATTGGCTTTTTCTGGCTCCCTGGTTCCTCTGGTTGTTTTCTGTGAATGCGGTATGTAGCCAGTGGAGGTGACGAACCTCTGTTAAAGGAGCATGTGTTGGTAACTCAGGGTGACCTATCAGTGTGGAAAAGTGGTTTTCAGCGGAATGACACTTTTTGATGAATATTTTTCTTAGAAGATGAAATTGGCATTTCTGTACGTGAATGACAAATCACAGTATCACGTTAATAGTAGCACACACCCTTATCGCATATCGTAAATGTTGCTAATATCGTGCAGCCTTAGGTGTGTAAGCCTCGACAAGACGGTTACTGACTGAAATTTGCATTTCCGCACATGTGCAGTAGCATCTCCATTCACCATCAGCACATATTATCTTCAAAAGCCAGTAGATGTCAAACTGTCGTCATGGAGACAGGAGGAACTGTACATTTAAAACATTCTTGTGACATGAACTTTGAGCGTTACACCTGCAGCACAGGTGTGTTCTCTGCACTGATGGTGAACAGAGAAGCTACTGAGCATGCACCACTTTACAAATTTCGGTGGGCAATCGTCTTGTCACTTGTAACTTTACTTCTACTTAAGTACAGAATGTGAGTACTTTTACCGCCTCTACTCAGATCATGTGTCAAACCAGCAGCTGTTACTCATGCATTTGTTTCAACACGACTCTAGTTATGTTACTAATCAGATGAGTCACATCAAGGAGAAGTCCATAAATAAACATAGAAGACAGAGGTAGGTGTGTCTGGAACCAATGGAACCAGTGTGTTTGGCCAGTTACACCAGTACACTGTCTGACCTGAGCCCAGGTAGAGGCTGTTTCTGATGCACTAATAAAATAAAATAAATGTTTATGGTCCAAACAACAAACAAAATAAATGGAATCAGATCAGTGTTTGTTCCCACATTAACAACTGTCACCATGTACAAATACTGAACACACTGTAAAACATCAAAATTTGTCTCCTTTTTAGTCCAAATATCTCATCAGACTGAAAATCAAACAGAAATCACCTAAAGAGGAACTTTTCAGTCACATATAAGAAGTGATTTATAGACAATAGATCAGAAAAATCTGGAAAAGTACATTTATGTAGTATCTCCATTTTAATTAAACTTTTTTTTTAGGGCTGTCAAAATGAAGGCATTAACGCGGGTTAATCCACCATCATGATTATATATGTTAAGCTAATTGAATGGAACAGTTGTTTACAGTTTTAAAGTTGTTTTGTTGAAATGATTGACGTTGAATAAAGATGTTAATTGTGAAAATATTCATATTTTTACTCTGCCAAGGAACAGTGGAGGTACTGTATGTTTTTGCCTGTGTGCAACATAACTCAAAAAAGTTGTTGTAAAATATATAAAGTAGAGATTTGGAAATGCTGATATAGGAACAACTGATTAAAGTTTGGTGGTGATCAGTGGAGGTATTTGGGGGGGGCACATGTGTGATTCATAGTGAAAATGAGTGAAAATGTTCTGTACAGATGTTATGGCTGCAATTTTCAGGAGATGTTGATTCTGACACAAGGAACACGTGATGGCAGTTTGGTGGTGGTGGTGGGGGGCTGATCTGCCTGAGTGGGGTCTGCGCTCTCCAGGTGCCATTCTAGTTTTGCAAATGTTTTGCGTCTTTTACTGCTTTTTTGGTGGGTTTTTTTTTTTATTATTTTAGAAGAGTTTTTGAATATGTTTTGCATATTTAATCACTTTTTGTGTTCATTAAATTCTTGGGAATTTTAGTGGATTTTAGCATATTTTTTTATATATATATATATAATTTTTTATTTTTCTCCTTATTTTTGGTTTCTTAGTGTATTTTGTGGCAAACTTGGGACACAACAGTTGACTGATGTGAATAGTTTTATTTTAATTATGATTAATCAAAATTAATCCCAAACAACCCTGTGGTTATTGTGATTAAAAATGTGAATCATTTGACAGCCCTCGTTTTTAAATGGAACTGCCTGTTGTCTTTCCCCAGAATGTTTTCAGACGTCAGTCCACCCAGACAGAGGAGTGTCCGTGAAGGTGTCCACTAAGACGTCTGTGGATCAGTGTGAGGTCTGTGAGGTCACGGGGGTCAACGCCACGCAGACCCTCTGTAGTTCATCTGTGACTTTGGTGCCTGAGGTGCAGGTGGAGCTGCTGTTCCGATGCCCACAGCCTCTGGACCAGGCCTACGATGTGGAGGTTCTTCAAACCATCTGTGAGTTTTATGGGTGGACGTTCTCAGGAAGTGTCCACGATATGTGGACAAACACAACAAACTTCAACTCATTTACTTCACCTTAGATCAGGGGAGTCAAACTCATTTCATACCATGTTAGGCTGAATGCCTAACATGGTATAAAGTCGGCCGCACCAGTAAAATAATATAAATAATAGGATACAAATGTATAAAATAATGTAATATTTTTGAGTGAAAAAAAGTTAAATTCTCCAATAAAAATGTTTATATCTACAAACTGTATGTGAACATAACATGAACAAATATGAATAAAATCTAAATTCTTAAGAAAAGTAACTGCAATGTTGATGATATTATGCTTTAGTTTATAATTTATACATGTGCATAACCACTTACAGAGAACAGTAGAATGACAAATATAGTATACACAACATTTAATATTGGTAAAATTCCACAAATATTTCAGGTCTTTTTTTGTACTTTGTTACACTAAAACTGAAAGGGAAACAAGTTAAGGTTTGTTTCCATTTTAATAGGTTATTATGGTAGTATTTTATGAGTCTCATTCACTTTAGATTGAATTGACCTGAAGTGTAATTTTTTCACTTCACATTTTCACCCCAGGCCCAGATTGGACCCTTTTGGCCACATTTGGCCCCTGAGCCTTCTGTTTGACACCTATGCCTTAGATGGACAAAACAAACAGCATGGCCATCTGAAGAGGCATCCGCTAGCTAACCTGAGTGACCATTAAAATAATTTTAACTTCTTCCACTTTTAGTTTGTTCAGAATAAGAAAATAAAGCAAAAGAAAAGTGATGAGATATTTGGAAAATAAATAAGAAAAATACACTTTTTTTTATAGTGTTGAACCAACATTGAACTGATCCTTGTGTTTTTCCTTGTGACCCAGTGTGCACTAAAGATGCCTGCAGCCCCTCGACAGCACAAGCTCCACACTCAATCCTCCCAAATTTCACCAGAACCTTCATGTGGAAACTGGCGGCTCCAGAGAAGACGGTTGTTCGTGTGCAGTTCCCAGAAAAAGGTTTGATGCAGAGCACAGAAGCCTGCACTGATGGACTGGAGTATTCAGTGTCCAGAGGCGACGCACAGGGAAGTCGTTTCTGTGGCGGCGGATCCGTCACTCATGTGGATGTGATCAGTGGAGACGCTGTTGTTCTGAAGGTGGATCCACATGTGCAGCTGGAGCCTGTGTTCCAGGCTGCACCTTTCAGTAAGTATTTTATTATCAATAGCTGCTTTTCCTTTACAGTGTTTTGCAAAACAATAGCGATAAATCCAAAAATGTTGACAAAGTATATTTGTGTTTGAACGTGTTTCCATTGACGGTTGTTCGAGGCAGGAGCGTCGTAACTCTCGTGAAATATAATCCCGCGAGATTTGACTGCTGGAAGACAGACACCCAAAACCTGTTGATGTCACGCTGCATTTCTCTGCTGTTTCTAAAATAAGTTATGTTTTTTTTATTTCGAGAAAAGTCACCGTCTCTTCCTCTGTCCAGAGAAGTGATCATGTGACCATGTACGTCACGTCCTGTAACTTATAATTGTGGAAAAAGTGTTTCCATTGGATGTTTGCCATATATTAGAACATCTGAAAAACAACCTCATGAAAGCGGAAAAACTTTTTATCGATATTTGAGTGTTTTTCATTTCATTACCAGTTTTTTTTTATAATAGCATTATTTACAGCTTTAGAATTTCCAAAGGTAATGGAAACACAGCTCTTATTATTAGGATGAATATTATTATTATCATTCCACCATGAAACTGTTGGACTTTCATCAGTGTTTGTTTGTTTGTTTGTTTGTTTGTTTGTTTGTTTGTGTGCAACATCACTCAAACTAGAAAAGACCCCCCCCCCCCACACACACACACACACTAAAATCTAATCATTTGTTCATCTCCCCATTACCATCATACCCTGAAAATGTTATTAAAATCC
The DNA here is from genome assembly GCA_020466265.1 of Siphamia tubifer. Taxonomy (NCBI): domain Eukaryota; kingdom Metazoa; phylum Chordata; class Actinopteri; order Kurtiformes; family Apogonidae; genus Siphamia; species Siphamia tubifer. The sequence goes on from CM035793.1 coordinate 43,269,040, forward strand.
ATCTGTAAGTTTTCAAGTTATGTTGTACACAGACAGACAGACAGATAGATAAACAAAAGCAGAAACATAACCTCCTTGGTAAAAATTATGGACAGATTTGGATTAAAATAAACAAGAGAATAGATTTTAGTCCAAAGGAATATTGGTCTCAGATCAAGAAGATCTACTTCAAAACTCTGTCTTCACCACTTCTTACTCTATCAATTTTCCAAAAGAAAAACAACACTATATTCATTAACTATATCTGATATATATATATATATAAAATACTGAAACAACAACAACACTCAGTAATAATAATAATAATAATTATGATATTTGTGGAAAAAGAAATGAAAAACACAAACAAAATTAAACCAAAAATGAAAAGGACCAGACACTAATAACTCAATATGGATCCAAAATGAACCACTGTGAACAAAATAAATACAGAATTATTAATGACAGGTCGACTTCTCCACATTATGATCCATTCTTTTTAACAGGTTCTTTCTAGTAGAATATTTACTAAACCGTTGTATACATGTACATGTAAATTGCCTGAGCTCTGGGAAAAACTGTCAGTTAATTTAAATCAGACTGAAAACATTTATACATATTTTTTTAAAAATGTTTTTATGTCTCTTATTTTAATTGTCTTTTCATTTTCACTTTCCTATATGTCTTATGTAAAGCACCTTGAATTACACGAAATGTGCTATAGAAATAAATTTGCTTTGCCTTACATAAATATATGTGGACTAACACACCATCATACATATTAAAAACATGAGCTAACCAGAACTATAGTCATGGGTTTTCTGATTCATCTCATTAAAGTATGTAATATTTAGTAAATATAATGTCTGAAACAGATACTTAATCAATTGTAGGGCAGTGATATCTCCATATTTTTTCTCTTTGTGTTTAGAGGGCCAAACCATAGTTGTCAGCGTGGACTCCAGGACGACTGTGGTAATCGGACGAACGCAGGCGGATCCTGAATGTGAAGTTTGTTCACGTGGAATCACTGCAACCTGCAGCCAAACCCAGATATCACTGAATAATGTGGACAAAGTGTCAGTGGAGTTCAGCTGCTCTGAGCCTCAGCAGTTGTTCAGTGTCCACATACAGACGACCATAGGTGAGGACCCTCCAATCACTGCAATACTGTGTTCATACCAGGGGGGTGTTAGTACCCCTCCCCCACAAAGAGGGAGGCGCGTGCATTTTGTTTGTTTGTTTGTTTGAATTATTGCCATTAAAGTCAATCAGAGTATAATCAAATGGAACTGGAGTTCTCCAAGTCAGATGATGAGTAAGACTGGCCTGGACACGCCCCCTTCAGGATTGTAACCTAAGTCACTATGACAACATGTATGTTACTGTAATAAATCGGTTTGAAACAGTACATACAAAATATACTGAGCTGCTGCATGGTTGTGGTCTGTGTCTTCGTGGTTGTGGTCTGTGTGTTCGTGGTTGTGGTCTGTATCTTCATGGTTGTGGTCTGTATCTTCATGGTTGTGGTCCGTATTTGCACGGTTGTGGTCTGTATGTTTGTGGTTGTGGTCTGTATCTTCATGGTTGTGGTCTGTATCTTCATGGTTGTGGTCTGTATCTTCGTGGTTGTGGTCTGTATCTTCGTGGTTGTGGTCTGTATCTTCGTGGTTGTGGTCTGTATCTTCGTGGTTGTGGTCTGTATCTTCGTGGTTGTGGTCTGTATCTTCGTGGTTGTGGTCTGTGTCTTCATGGTTGTGGTCTGTATCTTCATGGTTGTGGTCTGTATCTTCATGGTTGTGGTCCGTATCTTCATGGTTGTGGTCCGTATCTTCATGGTTGTGGTCCGTATTTGCACGGTTGTGGTCTGTATGTTTGTGGTTGTGGTCTGTATCTTCGTGGTTGTGGTCTGTATCTTCGTGGTTGTGGTCTGTATCTTCGTGGTTGTGGTCTGTATCTTCGTGGTTGTGGTCTGTATCTTCGTGGTTGTGGTCTGTATCTTCGTGGTTGTGGTCTGTATCTTCGTGGTTGTGGTCTGTATCTTCATGGTTGTGGTCCGTATTTGCACGGTTGTGGTCTGTATGTTTGTGGTTGTGGTCTGTATCTTCATGGTTGTGGTCTGTATCTTCATGGTTGTGGTCTGTATCTTCGTGGTTGTGGTCTGTATCTTCGTGGTTGTGGTCTGTATCTTCGTGGTTGTGGTCTGTATCTTCGTGGTTGTGGTCTGTATCTTCGTGGTTGTGGTCTGTATCTTCGTGGTTGTGGTCTGTGTCTTCATGGTTGTGGTCTGTATCTTCATGGTTGTGGTCTGTATCTTCATGGTTGTGGTCCGTATCTTCATGGTTGTGGTCCGTATTTGCACGGTTGTGGTCTGTATGTTTGTGGTTGTGGTCTGTATGTTTGTGGTTGTGGTCTGTATCTTCGTGGTTGTGGTCTGTATCTTCGTGGTTGTGGTCTGTATCTTCGTGGTTGTGGTCTGTATCTTCGTGGTTGTGGTCTGTATCTTCGTGGTTGTGGTCTGTATCTTCGTGGTTGTGGTCTGTATCTTCGTGGTTGTGGTCTGTATCTTCGTGGTTGTGGTCTGTATCTTCGTGGTTGTGGTCTGTATCTTCGTGGTTGTGGTCTGTATCTTCGTGGTTGTGGTCTGTATCTTCGTGGTTGTGGTCTGTATCTTCTCGGGGTGTTGTCCTCTTCCTACTAAATGTAACATTTTAGTTTAGTTATCGTTATTCTTCTATGGCGCTAACATAATAGGCAGTGTAGCACCCCCTAGTGTCTAGGACTAGAACAATAATTTAAATTCTCTTGTTGTCATGAAAACTGGGACTTGTGGGGAAACTCCAGTTCCGTCCTTAATTAGAATAAGGCTGTGTTCGGTTGTAAACCTGTTGTTGTTTGTGTTTGTTTGTTGTGTGGGCTCAGAGTGCACCCAGACCTCCTGCTCCCCCGCCTCAGCAGAAGCAGACCCCACCCTCCTCCGGAACTTCAGCAGACGCTTCACCTGGGCCGTGGCGTCACCTGAGCGGACTGTGGTGACCGTAGACTTCCAGGAGCAGAGGCTGAAGGAGGTTCCTGCTGCAGACCACTGCCCAGACCACCTGCACTACTCGGTGAGTTCAGGTCGAAGCGGCAGAAGAAGCACAAAGGTCTACTGTCAAGGTGGTTCTGTGTCTGCGCTGCAACTGTCTGGACTCGTAGATGTGAGTGTAGACGTGCCCAAAGGACGAGGACTGGAACCCACAACCTTCACAGTCACAGCTGCACCGAGAGGTAAGAGCTGCTGCTGATCATTCACTCATATGGTTTAATTATCTACAGAGAGACGGTTCAGTTTTATTATAGGAACAGTTGTTTCCTGTTTAGATTATTATAGATTTTATTTCTATTAACTGTAAAACATTAAATTCTGACCAGGTGTATTTTTGTCATTTTTAGTCCAAATGTCTGATCAGATTTAAAATCAGACAGAATCACCTCAGATATAAGAAGTGGTTTATTGACAATAGATCTGGAAAATGTGACTGAAGAAATTTGACCAACATCAGTTTTACTTGTTCCATTGGTAGATTTTTTTTTTCTTAATTATAGTTTTTTTCTTAATTCAAACTTTTGGGTTTTTTTGCTTAATTTAAGATTATTTTTTCTTTATTCAACATGTTTTTTTGCTTAATTTAAGATTATTTTTCTATTTTTATGAATTGAAGATTTTTTTTGGGCTGAATTCAACATTTTTTGTTCTTTTTTTTAATTATTTCACAATGTTTTTTGCTTTAAAATTTTTGACTTAATTCAAAGATTTTTTTTTTTTTGCTTAATTGAAGATTTTTTTGGCTGAATTAAACTTTTTTATGCTTCTTTTTTTTTAATTCAAGATTGCTGCTGCAATATTTGCTTCATTCAAGATTTTTCAAAATATTATTTTCAAACCTGTATTTGTAGAATGATTATAAACCTTAGCTTTGTTTTCTAATAGAACGTTACTGTGTTTCTTTTTTCCACAGCAAGTCGAATGGTTTCCGTGACGACCGACCCCGATACCAAGGTGATGGTCAAAAGGGAAGACGAGGATTCGGACTGTAACGCTTGTGTCAACACTGGAACCGAGCAGGTCTGTGACAAAAAACAAGTCCTGAGGGACCCACGCAACGTCTCTGTGGAGTTCACGTGTCCTCAGCCTCAAGACGTTTTCATCGTGGAGATCAACAGAGACCTGGGTACGAAAAGCTGCCAGAAACACTGTGGTTTTGATTTTTGTTTTTGTTTTTTTTACTTTCTAGTCTCCACCACAAAGTTCATGAAAATGAATCACCTGAAGAGGAAGTGATTTAAAAAAGTAAAATTAAATTTAAAAAAAATAAAACAAAACTGATTCACAGAGAATGGATCTGGAAAATTTTATTTCAAGAAATATCATTTTCCATTGTTCCATGGGCAAATTATTATTGTTGTTTTTAATTTTTTTTTTCAAAATTTGTATTTATTTTTGCTGGAATTAATCAAAAAAATTAAAATTAGGAATCACGCACCCCCCCAACAAATCTTTTAATTAAGCAAAAAAAAAATAAATCAAATCATGAATTAAACAAATATATATATATATATATATATATATATATATATATATATATATATATATATATATATATATATATATATATATATATATACTGATTTAAGTTAAAAAAAAAAAGATCTTGAATGAAGCAAAAAAACCCCCATCTAATTAAGCAACAAAAATCTTGAATGAAGCAAATCAGATTTTCCAGATCTATTGTCTATAAATCAGTGCTTATAAAAGTTCCTCTTTAGGTGATTCTGTCTGATTTTATGTTTTATTAGATATTTGTGCTATATGATAAAAATACACTTGGTCATATTTATATTTTTTACAGTGTAGTGGGAAAAACTTCTGTAGTTTAGTTTAAACAAATAATAAAAGTGGTTTAGTAAAGTCCAGTCCCATCCATCACATTCATCATTAAACTGACATGAACCATCATCATCATCATCATCATCATCATCAGCTGTGACAGGTTCTTGTGTTTCTTTAAATTCCAGACTGTTCTAAGGTCTCCTGTTCCGCTGACGTTCTTCCGTCTCAGTACTCGTTGTTCCCAGACTTCAACCGCACGTTCAGCTGGGATTTTAAAGTGGGAACCACACTGGCCTTTCAACTGGACTTTCCAGAACCAGGGATGCGACAAATTCCAGATGAGGAGGCGTGTCCTAACGACCACACCTACTCCATCATCAGCTACCTGCGCTCCGGTCCCACAAACATGGGAACGTTCTGCAAAGGAGGCGCCGTGAGCGGCATCCAGGTGCGCTACAAAGGCCGCATCATTCTGAAGGTTCCAGGAAACACTGAGGTGAAACCTGTGGCCTTTCCCTTCAGAGAGGGACCTCACACTGACGGTAAGGTTTGAAACATCTCTACTGGTGTAGATGTGTGTGTGTGTGTGGAGGGGGGGGTAAATAAATATCGGACAGAGCCACCTAAAGAGGAACTTTTCAGTCAGATATAAGAACTAATTTGTAGGCAATAGATCTGGAAAATATGATTTTGCTTCATATATATATATATATATATATATATATATATATATATATATATATGTGTGTATATATATATATATATATATATATATATTTTTTTTTTTTTCTGCTTAATTCAAGATTTTTTTTTCTATCTGCCAGTGGAAGAAGTAAAAGTATCTTGCTAAAATTTCTTCTATCATATTTTCCAGATCTATTGTCTATAAATCAGTTCTTATATCTGACGGAAAAGTTCCTCTTTAGGTGATTTTGTCTGATTTTTAAGTCTGAGATATTTAGACAAACGTTGAGCAAAAACACTTGATCTCTTTTTTTTTACAGTGTAGGTGTAAAATTCTGCCACAGTGAGTTGGTAGCATTGATGGAAAACAAAATGGGTTTAAAGTACAATTCTGTCTTCTTTTAATCCATATTGCATTACTCATCTATACTCAATTAATGCATTAATGTGGAAACTTGTAAATATGCTGTAGTTGGCACCAGTGCTTTTTTATCTGCAGGCCCAGATAGATACTTTATTGATCCTTTACAGGAAATGACTTGGTTACTACAGCAGAAGAGCTTCAGTAACAGACTGTCCACCATGCACCAAACAATAATTACATGAAATACAGAAACAGAAATACAAGCACATAGAATAAAACCTACTCAGACGCATACATGACCTGTGATACCTGCTTTATAAATGCATTTCCTCTCAGTCCAAACATTACATTACAGCCAGTGGTGACAGTTTATATTAAGCATCATGAATATACAGTCATATATTTTATTAATGTGATACACTGTAAAAATGTAAATCTGAACATATGTATTTTTCTTCATTTCTAGTCTAAATATGTCATTTAACATAAAATCAGACAGAATCACCTAAAGAGGAATTTTGTGTGTAGTTAATTTAGTTGTTGCTTAATTCAATAATTATGATTCTTAGGTTTTTTTTCATAATACAACATGTTTTTAATTGAATTGTTTTGCTTCACCTACTTCACCTATAGAGGAACTTTTCAATGAGACATAAGAACTGATCTAGAAACAATAGATCTGGAAAATCTAATTTCCACAGATGTTACTAAGATAATTTTCACTTGTTCCATTGGCAGATTTTATTATTATTATTATTATTATTATTATTATTATTATTATTATTATTATTATTATTATTATTATTATTATTATTATTATTATTATTATTATTATTATTATTTATTATTATTTATTTATTTTGCTTTATTCAGGCAAAAGTATGTATTATTGTTTATTGTAGCTTTGTTTTTAGGGTGTCATTTTTTTCCTATGCAAAGATGTAACTGACTTTTTGTGCCTGTTCCAAATATTCTCCCTCTTTCTCCTTCCAGTGTTGGCCGTTCTTAAAGTCCATCTGCCCAGAGGTTTAACAGAAACTGTCCTAATGAGCCCAAACTATCCTCAGAGTTTCCCTGATAATGAGGTGATGCAGTGGGACTTCCTGGTGCCGGGTATGCACAACTACACCGTACACTTTACTGAGCACACGCTCCCAGAATGCCTGCACGACAAAGTGACGGTGCAATACTACAAGGAGGGCAAGAGGGTGGGCCAGAAGAGCCTGACGGACCCCCAGCCAGAGCACCAGAAGGGGAACTTCAACATGATGCTGGACAACTGTGAAACCAACACCACAGTGCAGGGACTGGCTCTGGAATTTAAAGTGTCCGTCATGAGGAGTGGTCATCCAGGTAGAACATGGAAACACAGGCGCATCTGAACAGGGGGATTTTTAAAATCATTTTTACTCCAAATATTTAACCACTCTTAAAATTAAAAAAGACGTTCAGGGCCCACGTTTGAGCTCCAGCAAAATAAGAAAATTAACAGCATGATAACCTATAAATTATGATTAATCCAAGATTGTGTATTTATTTTAGTGCCAAAACCCCCCATTAAATTATGAAAATTATGTTTTATAAATTATTCAAACAAAAAGAGATGAATAACTAGCTTAGCTACGCTAAACATCCCTAGCAGCAGCAAATCTAATGTTCTACCATAGTCGTCTAGTTACAGTCAATGGAACTTTTGACTAGATTTCACTGAAACTGGTCGACGAATCACGGTGAAGTATAGAGTTAGAGGGCGGGAGTAACAATGTGATGCTGCAATTATTTGGTGAGAAACAACCATAGAAGAAGAACAACAATGGGTGTAGATTTCCTTTCATCAAAGATGAGTGAAGAATGTGAGAAAATGTCAGTAATCTTTAAATTCTTTTTACAGAAACAACAACAGTCGTTAAGGTTGTCTTTCAAATCCTCTGTATGCAATAGGACGGTACTACAACCAATCAGTGTAATCTTTAGGATGATGTAGTTAGAGCGCCGTAAACATCATGGAGGAGTCTGGAGAAAGTTAGGAATGACTAAACAAAATGGTGGATTATGGAGCTGAACGACTGTTAACTTCTGTAAAAAGATCTGTCATCGTTGTTGTTCTTCTTCTATGGTTGTTTCCGGTTGTTTCTTTCCAAATCGTCACTTTGTTACACCCACCCTCTGACTCTACTTCACTGTGATTGGTCGGCCAGTTTCAAGGAAATGTAGATAAAAGTTACATTGAACGTAATTAGACTACTACTGTAGAACATTAGATGTACTTGGCTGGGTGGGTCTGGTGGTACTTGGACTAGAAATGAGAAAAATACACTTTATTTTTTTCAATGCCCCCCCCCTGTATTAACACTTTTATTATGCAAATGAAAAATGTGCTCCATACAAATAATTTTGCCTGTTGATAAAACACAGATTGTAACGTCCTTGTTTTAACTGAAGCGTGTTCTTGTCAGTGTTGTGCACAGTGGATCTGCAGAAGCACCAGGCAGTGTCGCTGCAGGTCCAGAAGGTCGGTTCAGATCCTTACTGTGAGATAAGTGTGGACTCAAACCTGACGCAGAAGGTCCACGTGTCCGCAGGCTCTAAAACCAGCCTGTCCTTCCTGGACTGTCCAAACGAAGACGTGCAACTGACGGCAAGTCAAGTCATCGGTGAGACTTTGGTCTTTGTTTCAAACTGAGCAGCTCTTCTGGTCCATGGTCCGTTATGTATCGCATTCTTCAATTCACACTGGGCCGGTTTACATGACAATTGTTATTCCTCTTTAATTCTCCTTTTCTGTTCATTTGTCAGAGACAGTAATGGTGTTCCTGACAAATAAATATTAATAAGAAACTTTTATTGAATATTTTGTTGGTTTCAAGCAAGAAAGTAATCACAAGGTAATAGTTGACTGATAAAATACCTACGTTAGAAGAATGGATAGAACTGGTTCAAGACATTTGTGAAGGAGAAACTCACATTTATATTAAAATTAGAGCAGGACAAATTTGAGAAACCATGGAAACCATGGATGGACTATGAATATGAATAGTGACACCCAATGTTGTTTAGCTACTATTCTACTGAACTTCATGTTGTTTTTTTTTTTTTTCTCTCTCACTCTCTCTCTCTCTCTCTCTCTCTCTCTTCTCTTAAAAGCATACACTCTTCGAAACAAAGAGAGTAGACGGACAATTAAGACACAAGGACAATTGAGAAACAGCCTATATAATAGAAGAAAAAAGAAAACAGTAATATAAAGATGGAATAGATTTTTTTTCTTTTGTTTTGTTTTATACTTAAAAAAAAGGGAGAAATGTACAACCCCTAATTTGATTTGTTGTATGGGCAGGTGTGATATATGTTCTCTTATGCAAAACCAGATAAAAATGTGAATTGAAAAAAACAAAAACAGTATTGGTTCCTAAATGGTATTTAAATCGGTTAAATTACAACCAGACACATACACGATTGAACCATAACATCAAAATGTAACCAATGACTTACTGAACCAGTCTGTCTGTGAGAACACATCTGCTACAACTTATTAATCTACACATAATGTTATATAAAATATATAGAACTCATATATCTCCCCTCTAGTAAATGGCCCTGCCCTTCATATATATATATTTTTTATGTGACCTTCAGTAGAACATTTTTGGACGTCCCTGTCATAGGGGAATGGAAACTGTCCAAAAGTTCTGTCAATCTTTTAAATGTACAGTGTCCAGGTTTTCCCCCAGACCTCCTTGGGGTGGGGGGCTAGTAAGGTCCACTAGGGTTATAATACAGTGGGGGAAACGCTGGTGTCTGCTTTGTTTTTTTTCTGCATCTGATTCCATAAACGCTGTGTTTTTTTGTTAAATAACAGAATGTTGGAACGTGTCGTCGTGTCCTGGGACTCTGCTCAGGGTTCCCAATCTACCGTCCTGTCTGCCCATGCCTCTGCACAGCTTCACCTGGCACCTCAGCTTCCCTAAGGACGCCACGGCCGACCTGCTGTCCCCCACCGGCAGCCTGAGACAGTCCCTGCCCGGTCAGGAATGTCCTCAGCCCGTCTTACTGCACATGGCCAAAGCAGACGGCTCCAGTATCGGAGACTTCTGCTTCAATGGAGCCATCCGGAAAGTCCAGGTCCACACCAACGTGTCCATCACCGCTCGAAGTCCAAACCTCAGCAGAACCAGGGGACATTTCCTCAACGTCTCCTTCAGTCCTGAAATCCCAGGTAACATGAAAGATGAATTTATTTGAGTGAATGTTTTATTGATTGATTCTTTAATGACCACACTCCAAACAGGTGGAGTTTGTTTTCAGTACGTCATGGTACACGTTCCAAACATGTAACACAGAGACAAATATGGACGTTGCACATGTTGACACATAGACAGTCCCAATATCAAACAGTTCCAGTCCCAGTTCAGTTGGTTATCTGCAGCAATTAAATATTGTCATGGCAGTGGGAAAAAAAAACAGTTTTTGAAGTGTGTTGTTTTGGTGGCAGTTGTCCTATAGCTTCTTCCGGAAGGCAGGAGATGAAATGCATAGTCTGCAGGGTGAGTGGGGTCTGAGGTGATTTTATGGGCACTATTTTATTAAGAACTAGGGGCGGCACGGGTCACAAAAGTTGCGGTGCGGTATGTATTGCAGTTTGAGGTCTGAGGTTGTGATCTTATTGCGTTTTTTAAATTAGCCTGTGACTCGCTCCGGCTCAATTTAGTCAAGCTAGCGTCAAACAGCGCTGTTACTTCCGCCTGCACGCTACAAAATAAAACTTCCGCATTTCAAAATAAAACAGCAAAAAAACCCCAAAACAAATAAAACAAAAAAACAAAACCGTGAATAATTTCGCGTACCCCCTGGATATGCGCCACGTCCCCCTAGGGGTCCGCGGACCCCAGTTTGAGAACCGTGGCCTTATGGCATCTGTGGATATGACTATTACTTGTTCATTTCTGTTATTTTATTCAAAATAACATGGTGGTATATTTCATAGTTCAAATGTAATTTTCACTCATGAGTACAATTACTTATGTTTAAGAAAAAAAATTAAGTCAATATTCAATTGCATGTGATATGAATGCTTCAAATTAACCAAAGTATGTGCTTAATGTCATTGAAATTAAAATAAAAAAGCACACAGAATGACTTGGTAAAATCTGTTTACATATATTGTTGTTTTATGTAAAATGTTGACCCCCCCCCCACATTTTTACCACACCAAATCTGACCCTCTTTGCAAAAACTTTGGACACCCCTGAGTTAGATCAATTATTATACATTATTGATCCACACGGGGGCATCATTGCAGCACCAATAAAAGACATTCAGTATCATTTGTATCTTTTTCCAGAGGATGTTATTTACAGAGTGACCCCAAATGTGTCCTCACCGACCCTGCTGGCCACGCCCAACTGGCCCAGGGGCATGAAGCCGTCCTCCACAGTGTCCTGGATCGTCACGGTACCCAGTCAGTACCGGGCTCACCTGCAGTTCGTCAACGTCAGCCAACCCAAATGTAACGACAGACACACGGCCATGAAGGTGAAGATGCTGGGGCACGAGGAGGAGATGATGAGCCGGCGGGAGGACGAACCACATGAGAAGGAGTTACTGGTCCCGTCCAGCTTCTACCTTAACATGTCCAACTGTATCCCAGAGGACGGAGACTTCAGTGCAGTCACTAAAATTAACCTGCAGAAGAAGAACAGTACGTCAATGTCACTTTTTCGATCAAACTAGAGCTGCACAATATATTAGTAGAACATCGACATTGTAATGTACGTGTGCACAGTAGTCACATGATAGGTCCTGCAATTATTTTTATTTTATTAAATAAATAAAAATATATCATTTATTTACTTAATTTTAGTTTTGTTGTTGTTTTGGGGTGTTTTTTTTTTTTTCAGGGAGGGGGGGGTTGTTTACATTTTTTTATATTAATTTAATTTTTGTTTTATTTTTTAAATGTTTTGTGTTTTTTTTACATTTCTATTTATTTTTATTAATTTATTTAATTTATTTTAATTTTTTTTAATTCATGTATTTTTTAGTTTTAGTTTTTTTTAGTTAATTTATTTTTATTATTTATTTTTACTCATTTATTTAATATTAGTTTTTTGTACCTTTTTATTGATTTATTTTCATTTCATTTGTTTTTTTTTTTACATTTTTATTTTAGTTTTATTTATTTATTTAATTGTAATTTTGTATTTGTATTTATTTATTTAATTTTAGTTTATTTGTTTATTTATTTATTACTAATTATTAACTTTATTTAATTATTTTGGCTACGAGAAGGATGACACTGAAATGTATGTTCTGTCGACCACTAATCTATTTGACCGTTTACGTCTGCGCCACACCGCCGTTATATTTACTCCTGAGTAAAATCATAACATCATTTTTTTTATTTATTTATTTATTGTGCAGCTCTGTACCAAATCCAGCCTAAATTGGGAATCTGTATCACTTCCTTGCGTTTGTCTCCACAGATCTGTTATCCATTGTTCTGGGGATCGCTGGGGCTGTTCTTCTGCTGCTCATCGTACTGGCTGTCGTATGTGTGGTCACGAAGTGAGTCCAACAACCAGGGCCGGTTCTGGTCAATTTGGTGCCCCAGGGGAGCACCCCTCTTACCTTTTTGTAGAATTAGAAACTACCATCTGTCAAAATTATGAGATAAAAAGTCTGTCTTGTGTATATTGTGTATATATTTATTTAAAAGAAACAACAAACCCCCTCCCAAAAAAAACCCTGTATATTGTATATAGTATAATTTATTTATTAATTAATCGAAGTTATTCCTCTTGTGCTATAATCCTGCTGCTGTAATCGTGGAATTTCCTAGTGGAACTAATAAAGGAATATCTTATTTTATCTTATTTATTTTACCTTAACTTATCGTATTTTACTTACCGTACCTTACCTATAATTCTTTGTTTTTTTCAGGAAAAAGAAAAACCAGATGAATAAAGAGTCTTCCATCTACATCGGCAAAGGGAACATTTTCCGTCCCAACGACAGAACCTTCTCCAAAGCCAGATCTGACAACGAGTCGCACGTCTACGCCTCCATCGACGAGATGATGGTGTACGGTCACCTGCTGGCCGACTCCAGCTACAGCGGCAGCGTTCAGGACGGTTACAAAGGCCTGCAGGTGGACCACTACAACACCTTCACTGGACCCAATGACGGACCGCCGCCCACCATCAAAGAACCTGACACAGAACCCGAAATGGACCAATACCGGACCTTCTTAGACCCCTCGGAGACCTTCATCCCGTCACGTCCGCGCACCCCCATCGATCGTCAGGACAGTCTGGGTTTCCAGGACCGCAGGATGGTCGATAACGAACTGTACACTTTCAAGAACACGGGTGAGATCAACACCATCCGACTGTCGGGGGTCGACATGGAACCGCAGCCGCCCATAACCGAGGAGTCCCTTTAAGCAGGTCAGAACCAGAACTGTAGGATGAGGAACAGAACTGTAGAATGTTTCGGTACCAGGGAACCTCCAGACTGAGCCTCAGTGAGTCTCTCTGAATGTGACCCATTAAAGCTTCACCAGTTGAAGCTTCTCTTGTTTTTAACCATTTCTTTAGTTTTTTTTTTTTGATCTCTGTTGTTGCAGGAACGGACACACTGAAAAAGTATGAACCTCTGGTGTTTGTTTTAAGTGTTTTTTATTGTTTACTAGTCCTTTTTTTGAAGAATAAATTACTTTATTACTGTAAAAGTTTAACTCATACCAAGTGTATTTTGTTTAATTTCTAGTCTAAATATCTCATCAGACTTAAAATCAAACAGAATCACCTAAAGAGGAACTTTTCAGTCAGATATAAGAACTGATTTATAGATAATAGATCTGGAAAATAGGATTTAAGACCCTGAACAATATCATTTTTACTTGTTCCATTGGCAGATTTTTTTTTTTTTTACTTTAATTAAGCAAAACAACCTTGAATTAAGCAACAAAACCTCAAATCAAGCGTTTCTACAAGGTACAGTTGTGACATTTTCAGATTTTTTCCTTCATTCAATAACTTTTTGGTGACATATTAGAACTGATTTATAGATAATTGATCTGGAAGAAGTCCGAAGATTATTTTTGTTGTCGAGCAAAAGTTAAGTTGAATTAAGCAAAAAAAAAAATAAAAATTTTAAAAAACCTGCCATCTGGAGTTAATAAAAATGATCTTAGATTTCTTGAAGTAAAATTTTCCAGATCTATTGTCTATAAATCATTTCTTGTATCAGTCATTAAAAGTTCCGCTTTAGGTGATTCTGTCTGATTTTAAGTGTGATAAGTTATTTGGACCATAAATGATAAAAATCCACTTGGATCAAATGTATATTTTCACAGTGATGTCCTGGCACCAGTTCTCCTCAGATTTGTACCTCAGTCAAACTCAGTGAATCTCTGAATGTGACGTGTGGAAGCTTCACCAGTAGAAGCTGTCATCATGTTTTTAACCATTTGTTTAGTTTTTTCTAAATCTGTGTTGTTGCTCTTACAGGAAACTGACACTGAAAAAGTATGAACATATGCTGTTTGTTTTAAAAGTGTTTACTAGTGTTCACTTTCTTCTGTAAATATGATTTTAGTTTATTGGAATAAATTTTTAAAGAATGGGCTCCTTATATTAACATTCTGACCTTTTACATCCTGGACAGTAAAAAAACCATTTAAACCACATGAATTCAAGCCATGGAAAAACTGTTTGGGTGTGGAGAGACAAGCAGACGGCGTCAGAGTACACACACTATTTGCCATAAAGAAATGGGTTCTGCCGAAAACAACATGAAGAAGAGGCCAGGCTTGTATATGTGCAGCAATGGAAATAATATTCATATCTTCGGCTGCTAATATAACAATGAAAATACTCCACTTCAGGTTGTTTATTGTGCTGGAAAATTAACTGTTTTACTGTTTTATATGATGTTTTTGACACTTTTTACTGCAGTAGGTGATGAAGAGTTCATTTAAACTAGTTTCTATATTATTGGTTGTTTAATTAATAGCATATTGTATCATATTGTCACCTTGTTAAAACTAGAAAAGCACTACCACCACCAAATTACCTAAATGAGTTATAGGTTTCACTTTCATTTCTGTGAGTGATGGTCTGCCCCGACCTACTGAATGAAATGCATACCCCCTAAAAAAACAAAAAAAAAAAAACACTGATCAACACCAAAATGTAATAATTTGTTCCACCTAGAAATGTTTATCTTGCTATCAGACAAACACGGTCCTTCTAAACTATGAAAAGGACAAGAAGTACCAATTTCTTAGTCAGTCATATCATGTATTATTTTTATATAGGGTTAGGGTCTGGATAATTGACATGACATTTGCTGTTGTCAGAGACCCGATAGACAAACCCTGGTCAAAACATTATCTCTGCCGTACCTTGGCAGAGGTAATGACCACCTTTAGTAATGTTTTAGGAAACACAAAAACTACACCAAATATTGAATATCAAGTATTTATTTAGAATTTTACTTTTTAAAAAAGGTCCTTACAATGGGGAGCTTAAGTCTCCGCCCCTTCCGGAAGGCTCATGGGGGGCCTGAGATCGGAAAATTAAGGAATGGTATTAAATGGGAAATAAAATGTTCAAATGGTATCTGGTTTGTCATGTGCCCTGAACTACACACATGCTGTACCTCATAATAAATTAAAATTATTGATGTGCGTTTCAACTGCTTCTGTTAACCAACGGCTGATTCATTTGCGAGTAAATCCCGTTAATAATTTGGACTACACGCCTGGCGCACATGTGACGTCATCACAGACCCCACACCACAGCTGAACTGAGTGTAGTCTCTTACTAAACCCACATAAAACCTAACGTCGCATTTGCTTCCCATCAAAAATGGGTTGTCTGCTTATGACACATCAACTATTTCTAATTAACTGATATCATATGTGAATTTCAGAGAACTTGTTAAATGGAATCAGAATTTAGCTTGACTTGCTCCATTCACTCTCATTATTATTATTATTATTTTTTTTTTGCGAGCTAGGCACCCATGGACCGAAAGTAGAAGGACGTAGATAGATAACTGTTGACATGCTAATAACAGTAGTCCTCCATTAGGGACTAGATCCCACCCAGACTACCATGTTAAAAAGTTCAGCGCAGACACAAACCGGTTTCCAACCTGGTTCAAAAATAATTTAAGCTCAAATGTACCTTTATCACAACTCAGAGGTTTTTTTTTTTTTTTTTTAATAACTCGTCCATTTATATATTATTTAATGTCAAACTTATGCATCATTGGGGGTGTGTCTTTTTAATTTACAGGTGTTGGAAGCCTGCCAGTGCTACATGCTAGCTCCGGTAAAGGCTTCGGCCTCACGTTAAACCACGTCGGTCGTTTGGTTTCGTCCAAGTGGACCTGTTTGAGTCTGTGCTGCTCATGTCCATTCATGTTGGGATATTTTTCCTGCATTTATTGGTCAAATTTGGGATATTCTTCATACACTTACCGGACTAAAGCTAAGAGCTAACCTGTAGCTAACAGTTAGCTACAGGTTAGCTCTTAGCTTTAGTCTGTCTACCTCAGTTAGCTACAGGTTAGCTCTTAGCTTTAGTCTATCTACGTCAGTTAGCTCCAGATTAGTTCTTAGCTTTAGCTTGTCTACCTCCATTAGCTCCATGTTAGCTCTTATCTTAAGCTTGTCTAAACCTGTTAGCTCTTAGCAACAGGCAGAGTTTAAGTACTAAGTGCTTTTACTCAGTTACTTCCACCTCTGAAATTGAATCGTACAGAAGTAATGGATTTGATATTTTATTCATTTTCAGGTTACATCAGGTTAGACATGACAGGAAACTACAAGACAAGCAAACTTAAATGATGTCTTATAAAGCAACGATTACGATTGAACTTGTAAAGATTTTACGTCGTAATTTTTGCTCCATTTGAGTCTTTGTCGGTAAAATACAGTAATTGAGAAAAAGATGCTGGTGTTTAAACCAGTAGTTTCCAACCAGACACATCTGTGATAGGTTTGTGGATTTGCAGCATTTTAGGAAAATTCCAGCCAGTTTCTACATTAGTGAAAGGTGCCAGCACCTACACATACATTTAGTGTTGGTTCTGAAATTAGAAAAATGTTATCTGGAAGGTTTTAAAGAGAAAAATATCAATCTTATCAAGTGTATTTTGTTTTTAATTATTTCCAGTCCAAATATTTCATCACACTTAAAATCGGACAGAATCACTTAAATACAGTTGGAACTTTTCAATGAGATCTAAATAACACATTTCTAGACAATAGTTCTGGAAAATCTGATTGAGGAAATCTTACCAATATAATTTTGACTTGTTTCACTGGCAGATTTTTTATTTTACATATTTTTTTTGCTTAAGGCGAGGGAGGACAAATCTGCCAATGGGAAAGCTCTTTGTAAGATTTATTGAAATAAGATTTAAAAAAATCTCTTGTCAATTGACATATTTTTGTGGTTAAACTAAGCAAAAACGTTAAATTAAGTTTTTAAAAATTATATAATCTGACTGAAAAGTTCCTCTTTCAGTGATTCTGTCTGATTGGACTCAAAATGAGACGAATACACTGGGTCAGATTTATATTTTTTTCTAGTGTTTATAGAGAAAACATGCATTTCTATAAAAACAAATGCCTTTTGTGTGTTACCTCTTGCTTATTCCTGACCTAAATGTTCTTTTTGGTTTTACTTTGACCTCAAGGAATGCTGCAAATCACACGTCACCGCTTCGATTCTGTCTAAAACAACTTCGTCATGTATTTCTTATCCAACTGATTGTGTCTTTATGATCCGGATTTGCTTCCAGTTGAGAACCAGTGGCTTAAACCCAGCCTTTACAGAAGAAGAAAACCAGCATCTGCAGCAGGAGAACAAACAAAGCAGCCACAACTACAACACACTGCAAAAGTCTGACACAGTGGATTTATCTCATTTCTAGTTCAAATATCTCATCAACCTTAAAATAAAACTATCACCTAAACACAAACTTGAACTTATTTATAGATAATAGATCTGGACAATCTCATTTGAAGACATTTTCTCAAATTGATTTAGATTTTATGAAACTTTATTGATCAAAAATAGAAGATTCGATTCCACTGGACTGTTCATTAAGTTCTGACAAACACATGAACATCACATAGAAACTAAAAACATACAGAGAAAACAGACGTATCACAAATGCCCTTTCTCTGCTGCTGCACCACTGACTGCACTGCTGATTAAAACTGTTTTCATTCGTTCCTTTAGCAAATTATTTTTGCTAAATTTCAAATTATTATTATTACTATTATTTTGCTTAACTCCATAGTTTTTGCTCAATTCAACATTTTTCTTGCTTAATTCAAGCACAAAAAAATCTACCCATGGAACAAGAGAAAATCATGTCAGCATATTTTCCAGATCTATTGTCTATAAATCAGTTTTTATGACTAAAAAGTTCCTCTTTAGGTGATTTTGTCTGATTTTAACTGTGATTCTGATATTTCGACTAAAAATGAGACACTTTCTCAGGTTTCTATTTTTAACAGGTCAGGCCTTAAACCTGCTCAGACGATGTTGAACTGGCAGACAGATGCCTTTTCCTCTCGACACACCTCATCCGTCCACTTCCCGTGGGCGGCCGTGGACAGGACGCCACAGTTCTGGGCCGTCCCTCCATCTGGCTGAGAGGACCGACGGTCGGACTTGTCCCAGTTCTGGTATGTGATGCTGGAGCCGGTCTGGTCCATCCACTTACCCTCTGTTACCATGTCATTGATGCCCAACCACACCTGCGTGTCTGGGCCCATATTCTGCTGGACGTAGTCTCTGAGCCGTTGGTTCTCGTCGCTGGTCGTGGGTGTGCTGAGGACGCCGCCCAGAGAGTTACAGTCCTCACTGGCCGTGTGGTAACGTTTCTTTACGGGGTCAGCCAGGAAACACTTGTTATGGACTTTGACACCTTTTAAACAAACTGAAGAAGGAAAAGCACAGAGATGGTGTCTGCATTACAGATGTCTCACTCTGAGGGTTAAAAAAAACCAAACAAATCTACAGTGGATGAATGTCCTACTAAAGACAAGGGGGGAAAATATTTTTTCTTGAATTAAGCAAAAAAAAAAAAAAAAAAACACACCCAAAATGTAAATTTACCAAAAATATTGAACTAAGCAAAAATACAAATCAAGCTAAAAAAAAAAAAATCTTAAAATAAGCAAAAACTAAATTCTCAATTTAAGAAAAAAATGCCAAAACTTCCATTAAAAAATTCTGGAATTTTGTTGAATGTTGAATTTTGTTGAATGTAGGTCAAAGGTCAAGGTCACCAAAATGTATTTTCAAAATGATAAGAGATGGGGCAAATCAGGTCAAATGTGTGTGAGGAGGGTGGGGTTTGTTGTGCCGGGCAACAATTGTTTTTATTTGTTTTACTTAGTTTTTTAAACACACAGTACAGTTTCAGTTGGTTATTGTTTTTTATTTTAATTATAGTTTTTATTTCAATTAATGTAATTGTGTTTTAGTTTTGGTCATTGAGATGTTTTTTTTATCAGCAGTCGTTACCTGTCTGTGTTACCCAGGTGTGTTACCTGTCTGTGTTACCCAGGTGTGTTACCTGTCTGTGTTACCCAGGTGTGTTACCTGTCTGTGTTACCCGTGTGTGTTACCTGTCTGTGTTACCCAGGTGTGTTACCTGTCTGCAGGGCCTGCTGCTCCTTCAGTAGGTTCAGTTCCTGGACGATGTCGTTGATCTGTTTCTGCAGATCTTCAATGGCAGCATCTTTTGTTTCTTTTCACAATATCAACACAGAAACAAATTCAGACAGAATAAGAAAAATGGTCATGTGTGCATGAGTGGTAATAAAAAAAATATACAACATGTTTATTCACTGGAAAAAAATCTGAATCTGACCAAGTGTATTTTTCTCATTTTTAGCCTAAATATCTGATCAGACTTAAAATCAGATATAATCACCTGAAGAGGAGCTTTTCAGTCATAAGAACTGATTTATAGACAATAGATCTGGAAAATAAATATATATAATAGACAAACAAATACATAAATGAATTAATTTATAAACGCATAAAAATAACTAAAATAAAAAATTATTGCAGGACTTGTGATGTGAATATTGCACACGCGTACATTGTGATGTTGATGCCCAAACAATAATTAGTGTTGAATCACCTCTTGACAGAATCAGTTTATTTTAACACTGAATATATGACACTGACAGTGTTAAAAACCTCTAACTGGAATAATTTTCACCAACACTGAAAGTTATCTGGCTAAATTTGTCTCTGTTTGTTGTAAAAATAACTGAAAGAATTAAAATACTGTGACTTTTAACAGTGACAGATGTAGAGTGTGTGTGTGTGTGTGTGTGTGTGTGTGTATATATATATATGTGTGTGTTGTGTCAGACATTACCTTTCTTCACAGGTTTCTTCCTCGGTGGCGCCTGTTGCACAGAACAGTTGATCAGTAGGAAAACTCCCAGCAGAACACACACTCCTCTGAACACCATCTTTCTACCTTTTCAATCAGACAGATTCTACGTGGACGCTCACATTTATCCTCTTCGCTCTCTGGCTTTTCACACCCTCCCCTTTTCATCTGTGAGAACTGACAAAAAAAAGCTCCGTTTGCAGGAAAAACAATCTGACCACAGACGTGTCTGATCTGGTTCCACACTCTAAAAAATACACATCTGACCAAGTGTGTTTTTATCATTTTTACTCCAAAAATCTCATCAGACTTAAAATCACACAGAATCACCTGAAGAAGAACTTTTCAATCGGATATAAGAACTGATTTATAGACAATAGATCTGGAAAATGATTTTGACAAATTTTACTGAGATGATTTTCTTTTGTTCCATGGGGAGATTTTTAGTTTTTTTGTTTTTGCTTTTTTTGCCTGAATTAAGCAAGAAAAATCTTGAATTGAGCAAAAACTACTATTGAATTAAGCAAAAATAATAATGATGTGGAATTAAAGAAATAAATGAATCTTGAATTGATCTAGAGAATATGATTTGCTTCGGTGTTCTATTGGTCACCTTTTTTTTATTAATTCAATATTATTAATATATATATATACACACACACACACCATGGATAATAAAATAAAATGTCCTGTACATTACTTAAAAAGTGCTAATGCACTAAAGTTCCAATGTGCATTAAAATAAATTAAAATGAATTTAATTAATTTACTTGAAATTTTTTTTTTGCTTAATTGAAGATTATTATTATTATTTGCTTAATTCAATATTTTTTCCTTTAATTCCAGGACCCCCGCCTTTCAATTCGAGCAAAAACACCTTGTATTATTTATTTAAACTTGTTTTTAGCCGGAGATTTTTTTCCAGTGCAGACTCTTGGACACGTGGAGTCGAACGATTAAAGTGAACCAGGTCTGGAAAGCAGGTGGAGCCAGGCCAGACCAGACCAGGCCAGGCCAAGTGACCAGACAGGTAGCTGTGACCCAAACCTCTGCAGCTTTAACCCAAGTTTAGGAAAAAGGAAACAAACCAAAAGTGACTCATCTGCTGTGTGCAGACCTGAACAGTTTGGTTACAGATTATGTTTTGGCCCAAAAGTTGAAAAATAAATGACAGAATAAAACTTTTCTTTCTTAAATCATGGCCAAAAGTTGTCTTGGAAGTCATTAAGAGCTGCTTCAGTTGGAAAGACTGAAATATTTCCAGGTATTTTTGGCCGCAGTGGATGAAGACATTAACAAACACATCCATCACAACCTGGAATGACTCTAAATGATCTGATGATGAATCTGTTTTAACTCCTTCTGTTCAACCTGTTCACTGTATTGGTTCATTTTTACCATCATTATTATATAATTTGTTGTATTCTTCCAGGGAAAACAACTGGATCAAATTGCATTAAATTTTCAGGAAAGGTGTGAGGCAGTCCAGAATAGATCCCACTCAATTTTGGTGAATGCAGGTCAAAGGTCAAGGTTACCAACATGTGTTTTCACAATGATGACAGATGGAGCAAAACAGGAATTTCCTTTTCATTCCTGTATACTCAGTTTAATATATAGCTTATTTTTGCACTCACTGTTGATGTGCATTGTCATCAGAACCGTAAAGGACATGTTTTGAAAATTAGGTCAAAGGTCAAGGTCACAACAGTCAGAATAAAATATTGGATATATGTTTTGACCTATTCATCTTCAAAATGCTGGTATTTCAATTCTGCATCTTGTCGTTATAAATTTTGACCTGTTGTTGACTCAAGAGGTCAGGGGTCACAGGGTCAATACCTAAAACACTAAAATAAGAGTATAACGGAAAAACCAGTGGAGATATATAGTTATTAACAGGTAAGAAACCTGACATAGGCTTTAAAATGACATCATGACCTTTGACCTTGAAAGGTCAAAATCAAGGTCACATGATTTTAAACAGCAGTA
Source organism: Siphamia tubifer (assembly GCA_020466265.1). Classification (NCBI taxonomy): domain Eukaryota; kingdom Metazoa; phylum Chordata; class Actinopteri; order Kurtiformes; family Apogonidae; genus Siphamia; species Siphamia tubifer. Next base: position 43,291,374 of record CM035793.1, read on the forward strand.
ATTCCACAGTGGTGGTAAGTGCTCAGTTACTATTGTTGACAGATAGGAAACGACCTGTAGGCTCCAAAATGGCATCATGACCTTTGACCTTTACTAACCTTGAAATCTCAAATCCTTAGTCGGATGTTTTGAGAGGGAGATGTCCATTAAGAGATAAAACGTTTGTGTATAACACTATTCATACACAGGGTAACTCAAAGTGATTTACAGAGGCATTAAAAAATTACAAAAAGGGTCAAATACATTAAAATAACCAGAGATAAAATGTGGTTTTAAAATGCATTCCTAGAGTTAAATAAATACATAATTTATATTAAAACTGTTCATGTACACTATACTAATTCAAACAGACAAGATTAAAAAAATACATATAAAAGACAATGATTTGTATTGTACTTTTAATCCTTTACTTGGTACTCTTATCTGTTTTACTTTCATTTTATATTTTTTTATACAGTGTGTTTTGTTATTCATTGATTTTAATTGTACTGCAGTTTTTTTGTGTTTATTTTTAATTGTTCTATTTTATTCTTCAGAGAGCTTGGTTGCTGACTTGCCTCTGTACTGTAAGTCACTTTGGAAAAAGCATCTGTCAAATGCATAAATAAATAAATGTTGAGAAAATAGTTTACTCATATGTACATGAAAAGAGAAAGGTTTTTAATCTGTATTTTTGAATGTTGTCATTTGTGCTGATTTCAGGTCAGTTTTGAGTTTGAGGAGAAGTTTGTTTTGGACGTGTCTGGTGAAAACACCCATCAACAGTCTGAGGGAAGAGTGGAAGTGGAAACTGTCCAGAGTTACATCTGCTGCTTCAGTGACTTCACTGTCTTTAACTGACACGTGGCAAAGACAAAAACACACACAGACCAGACGTTCCTGCACAGACTCACAACTGGAACTGGAATTACAACTAGTGCACAATATACACTCTGTAGCTTCATATGGAAACTAAACTAACTCAACTAAAGTTAACTATCTCCACTAACTAAAATACAGTAATCTAAACTCCACTAACTAAAGTAAACGCCACTAACTAATCTAAACTCCACTAAACTAAGCGCCACTAACTAAACTAATCTAAACTTCACTAACTAAACTGAAGTAAACTCCACTAACTAATCTAAACTCCACTAAACTAACTCCACTAATTAAACTAATCTAAACTTAACTAAACTAAATTACACTCCACTAACTAAACTAATCTAAACTAAACTCCACTAAACTAATCTAAACTTCACTAACTAAACTAAACTCCACTAAACTAACTCCACTAACTAAACTAATCTAAACTTCACTAACTAAACTGAACTCCACTAAACTAACTCTACTAACTAAACTATCAAATGGTCAAATGTATTACTAAATGTGTTGGGGCAGTTTATTATGAAATGAAAAAGTTATTACCTTTTGGACGTTTATTACAGGGTTCTTTCAGTGGACGTTCACTGTCCCACTTTGACAAACATCTAATTTAAGATATTTATTCCAGAAAACCAGTTCTAGTTCTTGCTCCTAAACCACTGCTATTCCCAGTTACTGACTGAAAACACAGACCCAAACTATTTTATTTTCTCATTTATGTTTCTGTTTTTCAGCAAATAAAACTCCAGACAGACCAGAGAATGTACAAAGTTTTATTAGAAAATTCTGTGAATATAGAAGAGCAGTCTAACCCAGGAATCCTACTTTGTGTCTAGTTTTGCCCAGACTTTCCTCCTGTTGGAGCAGATCCATAAGTGGAGGATGAAGGGCCTTTCCCACCCGTTTTCCTGCCTGGACACAAAACACATCATTCTGTTGTTAACGCTCTGCAACTGTTCCTGGAGAAAAGATAAAACAAGTGGAACTGACGTCTGAGGCAAACTCTTTCATAGACTCATTTGTTAGGGTCCGTACATTACTGCCACCCTCTGATCTGGAGTTGGTCACATGATGTGTCATCATATCCTCAAGGAATTAAGGGTGTATTCACATGGCACTCAGGAAATCCAGACTTTCCAGGAAAGTTCGAACCTTATTGACAAGTGTGAAACCTCCCCCGAACCTTGGTCCGGACTAAAGACTGAGTCTTTGGTCCGAGCTGAGGAGGTAGTCTCGGTCCAGAACAAGGTTCACTGGTGCACAGTGTGAAAGGTCTGTTTAGGAAAGTCCGGACTATCGGACCAATTACGTCACAGTCACGTGCGCGGAATCTAGTCAACGTCCAAGCATGAGTCGCGGGAATACATGGGGAGACGAGGAAACCAGGTATTTCATTGAAATTTGGTCGGATGATAGTATAAAGACTGAATTAGAAAATACTCATAAAACTAGTAACTGGGTCCATTTCCTGCAACAGTGTAGCGCGCTCATCTACCAACCAATCAGGGTCGAGTATAGAGAGACGCACGCTGTACACGCATTGACGACATGACGTTCTAAAGTCTGTTGGTCCACTTGATTCAATACAGTGTGAATGAAGACTGTAAATAAAGTCTGGATTATAAGTACAGTGTGAAAAGGCAAAAAAAAAAGGTTCTGGTCCGAACCTTGGTCCGGACTTTACTATGTGAATACGCCCTAAATTGTGTCAACATTAGTGGATTAGGAAGTACCAGAATATTGCTCATTATGCTACAACTGCATAATTCAATTATGTCCAATCACAAAACGTAATTATATATGGTAGACGCTACATAGTACATTTTGATTAATTTATCAGATGCATTACTTTTTTTTTTTTTTTTTTTTAGTCTAGTATGTTTTGGAAACAGCTGTGATGATTTGACCACACCCCTTCAGTTATGACCCCACCCTCTGAAGGAGCCACCGCTTAATCAGCTGATGTTAACATGTTAATTCTACTGGACAAACTGCCTGAAATGCGATGGCAGAGACTTTCAGAGTCATTCTGTTGCAGATAATGGGTTCATTGCATTAACATTTTTAATCAGATTAATCATGATGGTTAATTAATCTGCGTTAACTCATTAATTTTAACAGCCTTCATTTTTTTGTACTGCACTTATATAGTTCTTTTCCACCTTCATGGTGCTCAAAGTGCTTTACATTAGCCTCACATTCACCCATTCACACACACTCATACACCAGTAGGTTTCTAAGGTTCTGTCAATCCTACTGGGAGACTTAACAAAGGGTTCAGTGTCTTTGCCTGAAAACCTGCAAATTAGTGCAAAAGTTTAAACAGGTTTTTATAAAACACATTCTAGGTGGATACAGGAAACAAATGGAAATATACGTTTCTAGCAAGGAACATGTTTCCCTTTTTCTGATGTGCTTTCTTTTTGGTTGTGTATATATACATGCTCTGACTGAGTTAATACAAAGGGGTAGGACTAGATAAGTTTTAACTTCATCCTACACCCTTTCAAACATGGTATAGTTATCTAGGATGATAAAGAGGTGTTGCTTTAACTTCTGCTTAAATACTTTGTATGTTTTACTTATTTTGTTTTACCTGTTCAAATAAACAAATAAATGAAATGAAATGAAATATGTTTTCCAGCCGAGTGAACATTTTTATAACTCCCTAAAAAATAGGTTCATTAAAAAGATTTTAATCACATTGTTTTTTTTCAGCTTAAAGAGGAATATAAACACTTAGGAAAAAAAACCTCGGCAAAAGTTCTAATAATTCATGCATCAAAGGGTTAAATATATATGAGAAGATAAATGGAAAGTAACCCAGTACAATCACATTATGCTAATGTCTCCTCTGTAGTGAAGGGGAGGCAGATGGTGGTGGTGGGGGGTGACTCTACTCACCTCTGTCATCTCAAAGATGCTCTCTGGGTCCAGGCTGCCCCCTCCCACCTTCCTCAGGCAGGTGACGGTGCCCTTGTGCGTGACAGAAATGATGAGGCTGGCCACCGAGCAGGCTTTCTCCTGCAGAGTGGCGTCCACCACATGCCTGTGGCCCACCTGCAGAGGAAGGAAAACAACCACTGTTTTACTGAACAGTCAAGTGCACTGGTCGACAAGTCAAATGCTTCTGGAATCAAACTAATGAAATGTCCCCACATGTGTGTTACTGATAAAGTAAACTCAAGTCTTAAATGCTGGTTGGCTCAAGTTTCCAAGATAAAATCTGGGGTAAAATGCAAAATCTTACCAAATATTTTGTTTATTTTTGTTAATTTGATCATTTTTGTTCATTTTATTGATTATTTTGGTAATTTTTGTTCATTTTATTGATTATTTTGGTCATCTCTGTTCATATCCTTGAATGTTTTGGTGATTTTTGTTCCAAGTATTATTTTATTCTACACATTTGCTCTTTGTTTTGGTAATTTTTGTTAATTTTCTTGATTATTTTGTTAATTTCTGGTCACCATTAACACCATCCAATAACACTGGTCAACAAGTAAAATGCTTCTGAAATAAAACTAATGAAACAAACAAACAAAGGAAGAAATCAAACAGAGAAATAAATAAATATATAAATAAATGACACAGCAGTCAGATTTGTTATAAAATTCTATAACACAGTGGAAAGGCAGTGAGAGGAAGTGACATTATGTTACAATGAAAAGCTACTGAATGTAAAGAGCAACTAAACCATATGGATTCATTAGTCAAACTGGATGTTTCAGTCGATAAACACATTCAGGACGTCGTCGCATGTGAACTTACTTTGCACAAGGTCACGATACATGGAACATTTTCGACGTTGAGTCTCATGCAGTCGTACGGATCGTCCGACAACTCGATTTCCTTCGCTCCTTCCTCGTCTGTTGAAATGTGCACTCTGGGAATTCTGGGTTTAAAGGATATAAGATCTCATTTTAATGACAAAAAAAAACAATAAACGGACAAAGCTCATCATAAAGACTCACCTGCAGGACATTTTGTGTATGTAATTTTAACCCCTTAATATTTGAATTTAAATATGAGTACATATGAAAGTAGGTCTTTAACAATTAACACAGATGAATCCATCTTCATGGTTAATCTGAATAAAATTGTTTATCGCAATTAAATGGAACAGTTGCTTACAGGTTTATTGAAATTGTTGGTGTAAAAAAAAAAAACATTAATTGCACATATATGTGTACGTTTACATGTGTTTTGGATATTTTAGCACATTTTTTGTGTGGATTTTAGCACATTTTGTATAGTTTTTCCTCCACATTTTTGGTTTATTTTATGGGAAATTTGAGAACAAAGGGAAAAAAAAAAAGAAACCCGGAGACAGAACAGATCAGATGTTAGCTCCTTTTCTGGGATTGTACAAAAATAATGTGTTGGTTATGAATTAATCGAATATGAACATTTAAGCAGGGACTTAAACTGTCATGTCTGTAAAACATAATAGAAGTTTGAACACAGGAACATTTTGTAATATAACATTAGATAATGTTATGATAAAAAAAATGTATTTTGTATTTGTGCATATTTCTGGTGTAATTCAGTTCTTCGAAGTAATGATTATTTTAAACAAAGAAACAAAATAAAAAAATTGCCTTTTTAATAGTATCATGATCTTAGTTTTGTGATTTGTATCGTATCGCCCCCTACAAAGGAAATAGGGGGCTAACTACACACCAAAGTTACAGAATATAATTCCAAAGAACCCAAAGAAGCCAGCTCACTGAATATATTTAAAACCAAGTTAAAAACAGTTTTATTGTTATCAGTCTTTGAAGGGAGATAAAAATGGGGTTACAAACCCTAACCCTGAATGTCCCATTTTATTGAAATGTTATAAGTTCACCTTTATTGCATAACATTTTATTTTCTTGCACCTTTGTAACTTTTATAATTATGTATAATCACTTATTACACATGGAACTTTGAACATTTTATTTTACTGCATTTTTATTTGTGATTTTACCTGCGTCTTAAGCTTTTTATGAACTTGTATTTTATTTCTTGTACATTTTTCTCATTGTGAAGCACTTTGGGCTATAATCCTTGTATGAAAGGTGCTATACAATTATTGTTTTATTATTATTATTACACAATGTAATAAATAAACCAAAAATGTGACTTACTTTGTGTTAAAAAGAGCTGCTTTGATGGCGATGGAGATGGCATCGTACAGATTTCCATCACACTGTAGGAGCTGTGAAAACATCAGTTTGATATTTCACCTTAAAAAGACCAAACAGGTTTTCAAAGCAGCAAAATAAGGTACAATACCAAAATGCTAACATTCTTTTAGTGCAATACTTGGACAAAATGACTCACAAGGACGTCCACATAGAGGATCCAGCAGTGTTCTCCTGCACTGATACTGAGGCTCTTCAGATTCACACTGTGTTTGTTGTTGAAGACTTTGTAGAGAGTGTTACTCAGCTCCGTCCCCAACTCCTCACCTCCTCGACCCTCAAATTCAGGAGTAGCATTCGCTGAGCTAGTGAAAGAAAGTGACGACAACATGATTTTATGGTTTACTGATTTTCAGCTACTGGTAAAGAACTGTGGAAGTGAAATAGGAAGAACTGTCAAACATGACATGACCAAGTTGATGATGATATGATGTATCTCAGTTTGGAGAAATGACAAAATACTGCCTCCTGGTGGCAGTATTGACAAAAAAATGAACAAAAACTGTTAACATGTTTTAAATACCATATTTTTCAGAATATAAGTTGCTGTACCATCCTACTACATACAAAGGGATTTGAAAGACAACTTTTTAGCCCACCTCCCCTGCCTATGAAGCATCACTAGACCTATACATATAATGAACAGGGATAGTGTGGCTAGGCTAATCTAATCTAATAGTGCCTAATAGTATCTAATAGTACGACTGATGACATACTCAAGCAAAGTACAAATACCTCAAACTTATTCTTGTATAAATGTACTTACTAACTTTCCATCACAGAATAAAATACATCCTATTGTTTTCATAAAACGTACCAGTCGACAAAGAACTCCAAATAGCCTTCATCTGGTACCATGGGCCTTGGTTTTCCAATTTCTGCCTTAATCCCAACTAGAACTGCTGTGTGCCCCTGAAAATACACACAAGACAAAGTACTCTTTTAGTCTCAATATAGTATTCAATAACCATAAGAAAGTGTACAAAAAAATGACGAAAGATTAACAATTATATTAACTAATAATAAGGGGTTTATTGCAGAAGGACATTAAACTGAAGGAATTGATCTCTTTTAATACAGTTAGTCATTTTAAATCAATGGAAAGTAGCAAATGTGTATGTAGATGATTTTCCAATGGATTAAATTGATTGAAATGCTTTTAAGGAATATTATTGTTATACTTTTAGCACCTTTTTAAAATGATGTATATTTTCATTGTATTGTGTACTTTTTTACAGTGGACATTTAAGAACAAGACTGATAAGGGACTGGAGGTTTCTAACTTTAATGCTTCGGATCGTGAATAAAAACATCACCAGCGTGACTTTGGCTGAACCGTCTGTGTTGGACACCACATCAGTCTCTATCTCCATGTGTCTGTAGTCTTCACAGCCTCTTCCATCCACTCTCAAATCATCCTGAAGAGAAACAAATAAACCTGTCAACATTACAGTTAGCAAGTGCTAGCATGACAGCTAACTTTGGGCTGCGACGAAACACGGATTAGCTATTAGCAGCATTTTCAAGTGTTTAGCTAACGTGACTGTGCGAATAAAATAACGTTACTGCAACGTACCCTTATGCCGTGTAAAATGTACACTTTTTCGGCCTCACTAACTTGTACTGTTGCCATTATGTCAGAACTCAACAAGCATGTGTTTACGTCGCTCTTCTTCTACGTAATAGTTTTCTTCTTCGGTGGTTTTGTTGGTGGTCGACAATACAAATGGGCACGCGCACATTTCCACCTACCGTATTGGCGTATAATTGACAGTCTAGTTTACGGACGTGAGATTTAAAAAAAATAAAATAAATAAAACAAAATTACAATAAATACATGTAATAGTTATTAAATATATTATTTTAAGCAAACCAATGTTTTCTTTTAATATTATTACAATTATAATAGTTCAAAATTATATCTTACCTGTTTTAGCTCATCAATATATCTTTATATGTACATCTTTTTAAAAAAAAAATTAAGATAGCATAAAATCCCCAGGAGGATATCCAAGCTCCAGTTTCAATCACCGACCAGAAATCCAAACAGTCAAAACGATCCATTATTGTACAATGATGAGTCCTTGTACAAACCTCATAAGTTCTCATCAACTGGATGAAATGGGAATTCTGCAAAGTCTGCACATATTTCTCATCTTATATCATTCAGAGTCTGTGCGATATAAAATATAGGTATTAGATTTAGAGCACAGGTGCAGATGCAGTGGACCCTGGTTCTGACTCCAAACTCCAAAAAAAGCACATATGAATATGGGTTAAAAGTCCCCGGGTTTAGTTTGTCATTTACAGAATGTTGACAGATTTCAAAAATATAGGGTGAGATGGAAACAGTCATTTTATCCTGTGTGTGAACATTAACTTGATTAAGAATGTGTGCATAGAAACGTATTACATAATGTAAATAATTGTATTATTATTGTTGTTGATAATAATAAGATACAATAAAAACCTCAAGAAAATAAAAACAGTGTGGGATTAAAAACAAAACAGATCAGGATAAGAACCAGCAATTAAAAAAAATTAGAAGTCACAATAATAATAGAGCAGAAAAATAGGATAAATGGGTGAATACAGTGCAATGGGATTAGTGCTTGTGCTACTTTTATGCAGTATAAAAATCAGAGTTTTGATGGTCATCTATAAAAAGGTAAGTTGAGCCTGACTGAAAATTAGAAGTCACAAATATAGAAAATAGGATAAATAAGAAAAATACACTGTGACTAGTTCTTGCGATACTTTTATCTGTATAAAATTCTGAGTAAACGATTTCTGAGACAGACAGATAGATCAAATATCTGATTTTTATACAGCATAAAGTGTGGGGAAAAAAGTCCGTGCTTATGCAGTGAAATTGTATCCTGACAGACAATACCCAGGGCACTGAGAAAACCACTTATTGGATAAGAGCCTAAAATAAAAAATATATATAATTTAATCACAATAATAAAAAGAGCAGCTAAATAACAAAGTGCAATGTGACTCCTTAACGTGCTACGTTTATCCTTTATAACACCCATAAAACATAAGTCACAACAATAATAATAAATAGAGCAAATAAAATACAATAAATTAGTAAATAAAATGCATCGTGACTAGTTCTTGTACTAGTTTTATGCTGTATAAAAATCGCAGCATTGATGCCCATATCTAAAAGAAAGTAAAGAAAGGCGTGTTTCTGCAGTGAAAGTGTATCCTGTCAGCCCAGACCCAGGGCACACAGATATCATTATCCAGACTTCCTGGTTGGTCGTTTTGTTGTCCCGCTGCCCGCAGAGCTTTTCTGGACCCAACACCAGAGCAAGTATCGGGGGGTGGAACTGGAACTGGACATCGCTTTAAGGCCCAGTGTTGTCGTTAACGTAGGAAAAGCTGAAGTCACACCGTGTCCAAACCGAAGCGCCGGCGACGGAGGAGAAAGAAGCGGAGCTGAGAGCGGCGGGTGTCCGCAGAGCAGTGAGGTTAGCCCGGGTTGAGCTAGCACAGGGAGCCGCTGGAGCTGGAGCTGGAGCTGGGGCAGCACGAGAGCCACTCCGGCGGGCTTTCAGTCACCATACCCACTCAAAGTACCACTGGACTCCGGGAAACTTTCGAGGACGAGGCTGAGGAGTGTGAGGTATGTGGTGAAAACCTGTGGAGTGAAAAGATTTAAGTGTTTCAGTGTAAAAATAAATAATTAAATTAAATAAATAAATAAAATGAACACATGAAGGTCTGGACAGTGACACATCCTGCTCCTGGTGACACATTTACTTCCTGGTGTTACAACAGCAACTTCCACCAAGTTCAGACCACACAGACTGAACATAATCTATAATATTCACTTTATTGATAAGATTAGAGGTTCTCTGGTTGAAATGACACTGACACCACAGCAGATATTTTCTGTACAGACTGAGATTTTAATGTATTTATTATTAGCAGTCAAGAAAATAAAACAGCTCTAACACTTTGTTCTATCTATCTATCTATCTATCTATCTATCTATCTATCTATCTATCTATCTATCTATCTATCTATCTATCTATCTATCTATCTATCTATCTATCTATCTATCTATCTCTTTGTGTCTGTCTCTTTCTCTCTGCATTTCCTTTTTTACATAAACATTAGTTCCTCATAGTTTTAAATACTCTCCAGTATTCCCTCTATTGATAAGGTCAGAGGTTAGTTATTCTTTGGTTGAAATGACACATCAGATATTTTATGTACAGGCTGAGATTTTAATGTATGTATTATTGACAGTCAAGAAAAATCCACATTACCATGGAATATTTCCAAATGCACACTGGAGCATTTGTGTGAAAATAAAACGCTTTTATTTCTCAATGGCACTTGTTTAAAATGCAATTTTAATGCATTTTATGTTCACTCAAATCCTTGGAATATATTATATCATATATATTGTGTAGATTATTTAAGTCTATGAGGAATAAAAAAACAAATCCACAGGTGCTCTTTGGAAAATTGTGGTGTGTCTTACTATTTAAAGTCGAGAAAAATCCACATTACCATGCAATAATTCTAAAAATATATTCAAAGGCACACTGTAGGTTTTGTTTGTGAATAAAATGCCTTTATTTCTCCATGCATTTCTCCTTTTAAAGCATTTTTAGTGGATTGCCGTGGCAAAATAAAGGCATTTTATTTTCACACATATCCTACAGTATGCCTTTGAATATATTTTTAGAATTCTTGCATGGTCATGTGGACTTTTCTTGACTTTAAATAGTAAGAAACATCATAACTTTCCAAAAACACCTGTAGAGAATCACCAAGAAAATTCAACAGCACTTCCACTTTGTTGTTCTATTTATTATTGTTGTTTTCTAGTAATTTGACTGTATTTCTTAATTTTTTTCATAAAAAAAAAGATTTAGTCATTCCTCATAGCCTTAAATATTCTACAATATTCCGTCTATTGATAATGTCAGGAATTATACACTACAATATAATATATTTTATTGTCCCACTAGGGGAAATTTATCTTGGACTCAGCAACTGTGCCACAAATGCCTTGACAGCCACAACAACAGCAAACAGTATCAACAGACACAGCATCACTACAGCAATTACAGTACATAAAGATTAAATCACATAGTAAAAACATAATAAAAATTGCACAATCTTCAGCCTCAACCAGGTTTGTTTAAAACATTTTATGAAGTTTGGAACAAATGAGTTGTTAAAATGGTTTATATTTAGGCAGCTCATATTCTGGATGAAGAACATGTAAAGGCTCAGTCTATCATCTGAGGACTGTGTTCTCATACTGTAGGGACCAGTGATGTATAAACGATCTGCAACCAAATGCTTTTTGAACTATCCTGCCTGCAACTGGGCCCGCAAGAAATTTGAAAAGGATGCACCTGACCCACTTCTCGACCCGCATTTTTACAAAGTAGTCGATGGTGTTTATGAACATCACAGCTGCATTTATTCTGTGTTAAAATCCAATGCCATTTTTATCCTGCTTCATCATTCAAAAGTTATTAACGTGCTCATCATCTTTAAAAACTTCAGTGAATGTGTCCCAAACCTGACTTATTTTGTTTGTATGTTTCCGGAGCTTCCACTATCCCAACTTGACTTTCTCTCTTGCTCCTTCCATATTGTAGGACACTGACGATGTTGTACGTCACCTTTATGGAAGTGCACTTAATAAATCATATTTGGCAGGTTCTTTTAATGTTTATCTCAAACAACGAATGACCCAACCAACCGCAACCCAGATATCATTAAATATATTTTCCAATGACCTGCAACTGCGGGTGACCGTGGGCATCCGCTCACTGGTGGGGTCTGAGGGGACATTTGCGGCTAAATACGACGGCATGTTTTATCAGAAGTGCCTTTCATTTACATAAAGCCGACGCCGTCAGGGTGTGAACAGGCACAAATCTAAAGACTCCTTCCAGAGTGGGACGTATTGAAGACGCGCTGGGTCGCGTCTCCATCTAAATGGCAAGAAACGCACATGTTCACATTGCATGTGTCACAAGGTTTTTCACGTTACATTTATACGCTGAGCAGGTAAAGCAACAAACATGTGGGACAACCTTGATCCCACAGATCTTCCAGCTGCACTAGCATTAGCATAAGCATTAGCATTAGCAGCTGTAGTAAATGTACAGGAGTCGTACTATTGTACAGACATTCCACACATATCTGAACAGAGACAGGTGGACATTTACATACGTCAAAAACAGAAAAGGACATGTTAGCGTTCTGTCAGTACCACATAGCCCGCCTGGCATGATCAATCATATTTCACCTACTTTTGTGTCTTTGTATAAAAAAAGGATTTCCTCTTGAATACGCTCGTCTAAACGCAGATGAAAAACTGAAGACGCCACTTTTGCGTCTTCTGTTTTCGTCGCCTCCGTATAAATGTAGCCTGATAGTCATTCTTCTCCATCACCTTCATGGCGGTGTGCACCAAGTGAACCAGTTTGGTTTGGAGCTAAACCAGACTGACATCACATAATAGACTAATCTTTCCAAAACCGCTTGATAAAATAAAAACCATGATGCTCTTCTCCACATCATACAGTCTCAGTCTGCGTAAAAAATGGAACACAAATATTTCATGTGGGTATTCCAGCTGAGAGAGTTATCCAAGTACACACCAAGATATTTGGTGCTGTTAAACTTACTTATACTTTATACTATATGTTGGTATTCCACTTACATCAGATATTGTACGTACATACTGTGATTTTAATGTGTGTATTATTGACAGTCAAAAATCCACATTACTAACATTTAAACTCAAAATAATGGCCATTTTAATAAATGTTTTGCCATAATGGCTTATGTATGAGAAACAGTGGTTAAAATGGAAGTAATAATATATTTTACGTACACGCTGCATACAGATGCTATTCTGGTCATTTTCTTTTGTTTATAATGTGCAGTTAGTTGGTGTCCAGAAATTTAAAGAACATGCAAAAATGAACAACTTTTGAATTTACCTTGATTTAAATTCTGAAAGACATGTTTTTTTGTGTGTTTTTTTAAATGCAAAGTGTGTGTAAAATGTACGCCCTGATACTGGAGGGATAAATGACCGTAGTTCCACCTGTGTTTTAAAGTCCAAACATGTGACGTGAAAAAGTCTGTAGAAGTTAATTGCTTTGAGATGAAGAGATGAAGCAGCATCAAGATGGTTTTTATTCCGTCAAATCTCAAACAACGATCAGTGAAGCAGAAATAGAAGTCACATCTGACGTCTGTGTTCCATCCAGGTGAATGAAAATGAGGATTATTCTTGTGCAAATACATGTGATTAGATTAAGAGGAGAGTGATAACGCTGACGGGTAATGAACGTGTCAGTGTGAAGAGCACGACTTCCATCTGCCTTTTTATGTGATTCATCTTCCAGTGTCAGGTTACATCTTCTGGAAACGTCTCTTTATTACATTTATCAAAAGTACAAAGAAAGAAAAAGTGAAAGTAACTCACAAATCACTTGAAAAAATTTTCAAAAAGGGGAAGAATAATTCAGTTCATTGTCATTCAGTCCATCCTATGCTTTTATACTAGGGGTTCTGCAATATTTAATTTCATGATACTTTATCGATGTTAAAAAGTACTGTATTGATATTTGTAAATATTTATTCAAATGCACATGGTAGAGGTTAATTTTTGTTTTACTTGTTATATATTCGAGCTGCACAATATATGGTATGAGCATCGACATCGCTATGTACGTGTGCACAGTAGTCACATCGCAGGTCCTGCAATTATTTGTATTTTATTTGTATTATTTTGTATTTATTTGTGTGTGTGTGTGTGTGTGTATATATATATATATATATATATATATATATATATATATATATATATATATATATATATATAAATTCTTCATTTATTTGTCTTTTTTAAATGTATTTATTCATTTATTTTTATTTTATTTAAATTAAAAAATTTTATTTATTCGCAAGGTGCTGCCAAATAAATAAATAAATAAATACCCTCCCTTCGCCCACTGTAGCTAGAATAGGCCCCCAGTGACCCTAGTGAGGATGAAGCAGGTTTAGAAGAGCAGGTTTTTATTTATTAATTTTATTGAATTATTTTGGCTACAAGAAGGATGACATGTGTAGTGTGTTGACCACTAATCTGTTTCAGCGTTTGTGTTGCCACCACACAGCTGTTACTTACTCCTGATGATTCAGTTTTTTTCTAATATCGTTCAGTCCTATTATTTATTCTTTAGTAACATAGTTTTATTACATAATTGTTATTTAAAGCATCTTAAAAGCTCTGTTTCTGTGTCTGAGAGGCAGGTGTTAGTTCCTTTGCTGGTATCATAGAAAAATAAGGTTATGTTGGTTTTAAATGAACAGAATCTGAACCTCTGAGCAGGATATTAATCTGTAATGTTTGTAAAACACAATTTAAGTTTGAACACAGGATACTGTGTTCAAATATAAATGTGTTTAGTATTTGTCCATATTTCTGCTGTAATTAAATTATTCCAAGAAATAATTCTAATAATGATGAAAAGAAAAAGAAAAACATTTTTTTTAAACAGGATCATGATATATTGTGACTTGTATCGTATGACCAGATTCTTTCTACCACACACCTCTATGTTTAATTGTCCAGGGTGTTGGAGAAAATATTCCTCATTTGCAGAGTTTGTCTTAATAACTAGTAGAATAATCTTTACTTTCAGCCATTGTTACAGAAGGTCCATGTTTTGGCTTCTTCCAAAAATAATCCAAACATCATTTAGCTTCCAAGAGGAAAATACTGAGGAAGGAAGTTGGGTTAGAAACACAAAAAACAACCTCTGGGTGAAATACATAATTTAAGATTTAGAAAAGGCCACTTCAGCAATAATCTGACCTCCCAACCTGAAGACTCTGAAGAACCCCCCCCCTCAGAAAAACCTACCTGGGGTTTTTACCTCATACACTATAAATAATTTCATACAGTTCTCAAATAAATATTATGTAACTTACAATGATCACCTGATTATGGGTGACAGTTGTTAATGCTTGTTTTTATGTTCAGTTATTTATTTCAATAAAAAAAATCCCTTCATTTTCCTCTGGTTTGATATAAAAACCTTTTGAACATCTCCATAATCAGTAAATTTAATAAAAAGAAAAAGCAAAATGTTGAGAATATATATATATATATATATATATATATATATATATATATATATATATATATATATATAGTGAATAAAATAAGTATTTGAACACCCTGCTATTTTGCTATTTCTCCCACTTACAAATCATGGAGGGGTCTGAAATTTTCATGGTAGGTGCATGTCCACTGTGAGCAGGGCTCTACAGTGCGCCCATTTCACTCGCATTTGCGAGCAAATATTTCAGCGCGCGAACAAGGAAAACAAAACAGTCGCACATGTGCGAGTGCTTGTTGCAGCACACAATAAGACACACACACAGACCTGAGGAGTTAATGAAAGTCTACAAGAAGTGAATTAAAACTGCGTGAACAGCTCTGCATAGTAGAGACGAGCACGGCACATAACAGTGAAAGGATTAATCATTCTAAAATGTATCTAATAACAAGGCAGCCAATTCAACGTTCTAAAATGTATCAAAGGACAAAGCATCCCATAATACAAAGTTATGTTATGGTCTGCTCTAAATGAACACAAATGACAGCAGTCATTCAAGAATGTTGGTATCTGTGCGTAAGTACTGCACTGTAAATAAATAAACATTTAAACTAAAACCTACTTGTGCCCCTATTTTTTTGTGTGCTCCTAAATTTTTTAACTTAGGGGCACGTGTGCTCCTGGAAAAAAAAGTTAGTGTAGAGCC
This sequence comes from Siphamia tubifer, assembly GCA_020466265.1. Classification (NCBI taxonomy): domain Eukaryota; kingdom Metazoa; phylum Chordata; class Actinopteri; order Kurtiformes; family Apogonidae; genus Siphamia; species Siphamia tubifer. The sequence goes on from CM035793.1 coordinate 43,307,258, forward strand.
CTGACTGTGAGAGAGATAAACTACAAAGAAAAATCCAGAAATCACAATGCATGATTTTTTAACGATTTCTTTGTGTGATACAGCTGCCAATAAGTATTTGAACACCTGTGTATCATCTACAATTCTGACCCTAAAAGACCTGTTAGTGCACCCATTAATAGTCCACCTGCACTCATGTATCATCCTAAATCAGATGCACCTGTTTGAGGTCGTCAGCTGCATAAAGACACCTGTCCACCCCATACAAGCAGTAAGACTTTAACTTGTAACATGGCGAAGACCAAAGAGCTGTCCAAAGACACCAGAGACAAAATTGTCCATTTCCACAAGGATGGAAAAGGCTACGGAGCAATAGCCAAGCAGCTTGGTGAGAAAAGGTCCACTGTTGGAGCAATCATTAGAAAATGGATGAAGCTAAACATGACGCTCAATCTCAATAGGAGTGGAGCCCCATGCAAGATATCACCTCGTGGGGTCTCAATGATTCTAAGAAAGGTGAGGAATCATCCCAGAACTACACGACAGGAGTTGGTCAATGACCTGAAAAGACCTGGGATCACCGTTTCCATGGTTACTGTAGGTAATACACCAACACGTCATGATTTGAAATCATGCATAGGACCAAAGGTTCCCCTGCTTAAACCAGCACATGTCAAGGCCCGTCTTAAGTTTACATATGACCATTTGGATGATACAGAGGAGTCATGGGAGAATGTTTTGGGGTCAGATGAGACCAAAATAGAACTTTTTGGTCATAATTCCACTAAGTGTGTTTGGAGGAAGAAGAATGAAGAGTACAATCTGAAGAACATCATCCCTACTGTGAAGCATGGGGGTGGTAGCATCATGCTTTGGGGGTGTTTTTCTGCACATGGGACAGGGCAAGTGTACTGCATTAAAGAGAGGATGGCTGGGGCTGTGTAATGTGAGATTTTGGGGAACAACCTCCTTCCCTCAGAGCATTGAAGATGGGTCGTGACTGGGTCTTCCAACATGACAACGACCTGAAGCACACAGCCAGGAAAACCAAGGAGTGGTTCCGTAAGAAGCATATTAAGGTTCTAGCATGGCCCGGCCAGTCTCCAGACCTGAACCCAATCGAAAATCTTTGCAGGGAGCTCAAACTCTGTTTCTCAGCAACAGCCAAGAAATCTGACTGATCTATAGAAGATCTGTGTGAGGAGTGGGCCAAGACCCCCCCTGCAGTGAGTGCAAACCTGCTGAAAAACTACAGGAAACCTTTGACTTCTGTTATAACACACAAAGCTGCTGTAGCAAATATTAACCTTCATTTTCCCAGGTGGTCAAATACTTATTTGCAGCTACATCACACAAATAAATCGTTAAAAAATCATGCATTGTGATGTCTGGATTTTTTTTTTTTTTTTTTTTAGTTTATCTCTCTCACAGTGGTACCATGAACATGTCAGTAACTGTACTGTCACACAGGTGAGGTTGTGCTGAAAAAAATTAGACCAAATGAGTCAAGATAAATATTTATTTAATGAGAGATATGAAGGCTTAATCTAAAGTAGAGCTGCACAATATATTGTTTAAGCTTTGACATTGCAATGTACGTGTGCACAACAGTCACATCGCAGGTCCTGGAATGTAGAAGACAAATGAGCTCAACATTTTTTATCTAATTTCAAGGAAACAAAACTGAAAAATGAGTAAATGAAGAAGAGAAAATCACCCAAAACCAAGGCCCAGTGCCAGAAAGAAAAGCAACATCAGTTATGTGCAATTATTTATATGTTTATTTCATTCATTTTTTATTTGTATTTTTACATTTATTATTATTATTATTATTATTATTATTATTATTATATGTTTTATTTGATTTCATTATTCTACGGCCCTCTAGAATGTTGCGACAGCTCCCATTCACTTTGAATGGACGTTCCCAGCATTCTGCTGGGAATGCCCGCTGCGCCATTGACGCCCGCTACCAATGGTAACCAGTTTTGTCACTTCAGATTCACGGTACCATATCACTCTGCAGGTAGTTCGGCCCCTTTGAAAGTAAATATAATAGTAGCAGTAATAAGCTGTAATAACCTATAGAATAAGCGGGATAATATATTGCCCACGCATGACTATCAAAAAATATGTGTGTGTTTTATGTTGTATAATATGTTTTTCTGATAGTCACATGTGGCCAGTACATAATCCCATACTTATATCAGCTATAACAAGGATAATACTGAAATGTTCTATTTGACCATTTGTGTCCGCACCACATAGCTGTTTATTCCTGAGTGTTTTTCCATATCGCAATATATATCGCAGGGTTAAAAAAAATCGCAATGTCAGTTTTTTCTAATATCGTGCAGCACTAATGTGAAGTTTTTGAAAAACCTCTAAGATCTACTCACACTCCTCAGAGTTAAAAGCTTTGACTTGTTTTACGTCCACTGTGGTGAAGCCATGTGTTGCGTTCACTGAGCTGTAGTTCTGATGTGTCCAGATCCCCCCCCCCCAGCCATGAAAGACCTCCACTGTGTGATGACAAGCGTAGTGAAAGAAGGTCAAGAGGTCGCACGCTTTGACTCAGTCACACTGTGCTTTAAAACCAAGCAGTGCTTTTTGTTCCACTGACTTTTGGACTCAGACGACTGGAGCTGCTGCAGCTGCACACACTGACAAATGCTTCCATTAAAATGGGAACGTCTACGTTTAAACCCAGCGGGTCTTAGTTTGCATAATGGGTTATGTTTCGTCTTAAATCTGCTTTTTATAACGTCTTTCCATTTTCTGGTGTTGACTGTCATCCCAGAGCAGCTGAACGTACGTCATTGGAACACATGTTTTCTGCTCTTTTGGAAGAATTACAACTGGTTTTAATTTGTCTTTTGGTGGTGCTGATTTTGACATGTTGAAAGTACTGATCGACCCATTATGGATGTTTTGGGGCAGATACTGATTTTTAATTCTTATTTAATTCTTATCTAATGCACAGTATAAGTATTATCTGTGGACCACTGGTAATTTGCAATCACCCCCGTACCTCTGTGTGGTGCATTCCGACGGGATAAACAAGCGTCTGTAATTCACAGAAATTACAGACATTATGAATATGTCATAAATTCACAACATCCTGTTTGGTTTCAATACATTCATAAGGTAGTATGAAAACTAAGTATGCATAAGAATAAAGGGGATAAATGCCATCGGCAGGGATGCAGGCTGTAAATTTGCTCCACACCTTCAAAATAAGAGCGGGGTCAGTGCAGATTAAAACAGTCTCCAGATTACAGAATGGGCAGTTCTTAGCGGAGGCCTTTCTTCTGGAAAATGGTCGACTGAATCTATAGAGACAACTTCAGATAGTTATAAATATTGAATATAAATATATTGAATATAAATATTATGTGACCATATCTTCCTTTTGCCACATGCTGTTGCACAATATCGGCTGCTTCCTCCAGAAAAAGACAAAAGGTGCACAATTGAAATCACAAACACAGACCTGTTCATTCACACAGGACTTTAATTACCTCTGGACATCTGCTTTTCGCCCAAACACTGTAGGTAATTTGCAGCAGAATTATTACTGAGTAAATTACGGACATGGCACTTTTGCACGGGACTAAAAACTCAAACATTCTCCGTAATTATTCCAAATGACCAGTGGTCCATAGGTAATACTTATCCCATGTGAATAGGTCATAAGAAGCATTTTACTTCTAGTCCAGTGCAATCCATGTAATAATTTCACCAATAATATAATAAAATATCCTGATTTTTCAATAACATTTTTACCAATAATGTATCGCCTTTATTACATTATTGGGTTTTCTGACAATTGACGATTGAGTTAAGTGCAAATTTTATTAAATTTTCAAGAAGTTATTACATTATAGGGTGCTACGAGACCGATATAAAAATAAATAAAGTAAAGTCTCTACCCCCCCCCCCCCAAAAAAAAAAATCCATATGGGTCAATTATTAATGCACAGAAGCATATTTACAGCAGCCGAAGGTACCAGCCCCACACTCCCTCATTTGGACTAATAAATTATTAATATGCTTAGCTCCTAGTCTGCCCCCCCCCCCCCCCAACACACACGCAGATTCTTGGTTTCCCAGGGCGACATAGGAAGGACTCCCTGTAAGTGATTAACGACCCCCTGCCATGTGATTGTAAACGCCACACACATGTTCATGGTATCAGCCGCTCAACACGTGATCATTCCAACCATAAAATCAGCCTCTGGTTCAGTCACAGGTTAACGTCGTCTACGAGATCGTATTCCTTCACGCTTCTCATTTTTCACAGATAATGTCATATCAGATGAGGGGGATGAAATGAGGCCTGGGTGTTGTTTAATTCAGGAAATATGATTGTCCTTATTGGTTCCAAAATGTGGCTGAACACTTAGCGTATTTTCCTGAGTATAATTCGCACCAGCCAAAAAATATATAATAAAGAAGGAAAAAAAACATATACAATTCACATTAGAGTATAAGTCACATTTTTTTATTTGATAAAATCCAACAACAAGAACAGACATTTAATCTTGAAAGTCAGTTTGAAATAAAATAGGTGAATAGGTGTACGATATGCTAACGCTAACACATTCAGCTAACGTGACGCATGAACAACAAACTGAGAACGTGCCTGGTATGTTAACGTAACATATTAACTCTTATTCATATAACTTTAGCTTAAAAAACATGCTCATGTTCAACACTACCCTCTTGTGGTTGTCAGTGTGAAAATAACACTTGAAATTATATAATAACGTGTTAATAATTTCACATATATGTCACTCCGGAGTATAAGGCCAAACTATATGTGGGGATAAAAAGAAAACTACAGTAAATTATAGATAAACTGATTAATTTGTACAATTTTGTATTTAATACTTTTTTACATTTATTTTATAATTTTATTTTCTCTTAAATTGTTTTACTTAATTTTATGTATTTTTAAAATATATTTATTAATTATTACTTTTATTTAATTATTTCAGCTACAATAAGGATGTCTGTTTGACCGTTTGCGTCGACACCGCACACCTGTTATTTATTCCTGAAGATTTTTTCATATCGCAATATATATCGCAGTGTTTAAAAAAAAAATTTAAATCTGTCAATTTTTTCTAATAACGTGCAGCCTTAGACGCCAAACTAGACCAGATGTTAGTGTAAATAGGACTTTTAAATTATGGCAAAGATTTGTAAAACACAAATAAAATAGAAAAATGTGTGTTGAATTGAAAGAGCAGCTCTCTGTTCTTTCCAAACACTGTAATAACGTAGGTCTGTAGTGATGAATCATCCAGTTTAAAACTACACAAACTGGAAAAGCACCCAGATCAACAGAAACACCAGGACAGGTTGGTCTGGTTGTTATTCTTACCTGGTTTTACTCTGTCAATCCCCAATCAGACCCAGCCTGTCGTTAGTGCACCCCCCCCCTCTCTCATGAAAATCACAATGTCAGTTTTTTTCCTCATATCATGCACTGTTTATCTTTCTACAGCTCTTACAAATCATGACATATTCTAGATCAGGGGTGTCAAACTAATTTTAGTTCAGGGCCATTTTAGTTCTGAAGTGGGCCGAACCAGTTAAAATAAATAAATGTGTATATGTGTATGTATACTATATATATATATATATATATATCATGTCAACCCCAAATTTTTCTTTCTGGTTTAGAGCAGAAAAAGGAACATTTCATTGAGAAAACACACCATATTAGGCTTTAGTTTAACATTTACATATATATATATATATATATATATATATATATATATATATATATATATATATATATATATATATATATATTCTAACTTACAGATCGCAGTGGATCTACAGGTACACAAAATATTTAGTTATAGGTGGAATATTATTAAAGTTCTACTTAGTCTCTTAAGATATTTCCAATTTTTAAAAAATACTTTATTTAATTTTTTCTGTGAAATTATACTTTGTTTTATTGTCACTAAATTAAAATCAATTTACAAGTCACATTTTCCAACTCCAAGTCATGTCTCAAATGGCTGAAATGAACGTTTTCACATTTGATGCTATTTAAAATAATACCACATTGCATTGTATGTAGTAATTAAGTGTGATGAAAGTATGTAGGCCACTGTACTATATCCTCTGTTATTTCACACTATACCATCAAAGTTGATCAGAACAATGGATGTGCAATGTGAAAAAAACATCCCAAAAGCTTTGTTTAAATTCGATCAATATATTTTGATCACATTACAAATACAATGTATTTGTAATTTGAACCCTGTGGCAGCACGACTTACAAACCTTTGCACAAATATCAAGGGAGGGAAACTATTACTTCTACCTGGGATTTTCCCATAATATCAGGCAACACATTGAAAAAACTGAAACAAATGAAATAATAAAACAAATACTTCCATGATAATGAACTCGCGAGTCATATCACACAAGTCCAAGTCAAGTCTCAAGTCTTTGTTTGTGTGACTCAAGTCCAAGTCTCAGACTCGAGTCCCCATGTCTGCAATTTACAAAGATTGTGAATATTTATAGTTTATTATGAAATTGAATTGGTCTGAATGTGAACCATGAACCAAAATGATTTATATAATTAACATTTTTGTATTTAATAAATTCTTCCAAAGGGACACATTTGTTGACACCACTGTTCTAGATTAATCCAGAGTTGAGTTTGATTCATTTTCTCCCAAATGTAGGAATTCTTGTCAGTTTGATTAAATCCTTTTTTTTCAAAGGAACGTATGTTTAATGAACACACACACATATAAAGTCAGATCTGGAACATCCAGGCACTTCCTTTGTGTTGGACGTTTTTTATCGTCCAAGTGAAGCCGGGTCCAAACCTCCTCCAGAACAGGCTGTTTTATCTCAGCCTGTGAATAGAATACCCAAACCTATTTTTGGTTTTCTGACATTCAGGCCCCGTTTGAAGTCGCAGCGTCTTCATCCACACACACTCGGACTTACCCAAATCTAATATTTTATTTATAAGACACGTTTGCAGAAAGAGCTGGAGAGCAGACGCAGTGGAGGCTGTGGTGTCAAAGCAGAGTTTACTTCCCTTTTATCTGACAAAGGTTTTTTTTTTTTTTTTCATTTTTAGTCCAAATATGTGATCAGACGTAAAATCAGACAGAATCACCTAAAGAGGAAGTTTACATTCAGATGTAAGAACTGATTTATACACAATAGATTTGATTTGATTTATTTTCCAATTGCAATTAAAGACCATTTGTTGTGTTACGACCATGGGGTTATATATTTTATTTAGTGTTTGTGTCTCTGTATTCTGACCTGTAGGACCAGACATGTTTGTCTTTGGGTCACAAAAGGTTAAACAGATTAGTGATCGACACAGAACATACGTTTCAGGATCATCCTTCTTGCAGTTGAAATAATTAAATAAAATTCATAATTTAAAATAAATGCATATTAAAAATTTAAATGATATAAAAAATTAATAAACAAATCAAAAAAATACAATAAAAAAACTATTAATTAAAAAATTATTAAAATGAAATAAATACATTTTAAAAATAAATGTATACAAATACATAAAAAACTAGCAAAACATTTAATCAATAATTAAAAATATATAAATAAATGCATAAAAAGACAAATAAAATAAATAAATACAGATTATTAAATAAGAATAAATAAATAATCAAAATGATATACAAATAAAAAACGAATAAAACATTTAATTAATAATTTAAAAAGTGAATATATGAAATTAAAAAGTTAATTAAAAAAATATAAATGAATGAATAAATATATAAAAAAGACAAATATAATAAATAAATAAAACATTAAGTACAAATAAATAATCCAAATATATACAAATAAAAACATAATAATTGCAGGACCTGTGTTGTGACAGTTACACACACGTATATTGTCGATGTTCAGACGGACATCGCGCAGCTCTAATGTCTGATCAAATCGCTCTTCTGTGTCTTAACGTCTTTCCTCCATCTGTTCCTCATCTTTCTTCACAGTATGACGTTAGATCTTCCAGCGCAGTAGGATGAAGAGCCCGGCGCACCGCACCAGGGACATCGAGAGGCAAGCTGGCTACCTGAAGCCCGAGCACTGCGCCCCTCCCCCGCCCCGCACCGGCTCCGACACCATGTGGTTCATCCGCGACGGCTGCGGCATCGTGTGCGGCGTCATCACCTGGCTCCTGGTTTTCTACGCGGAGTTCGTGGTGGTGTTCGTCATGCTCCTGCCCGCCAAGAACCTGGTCTACAGCCTGTTCAATGGGCTGCTGTTCAATGGCCTGGCCTTCCTCGCCCTCGCGTCCCACGCCAGAGCCATGTGCACAGACCCGGTCAGTGGCTGCGTTCAAGTCATTTGTTTTCTTATTCATCTGGTTAAAGTATCTAAGATTTAGTACTTTTAATGTCTGAAGCAGATACAGTGGTACCTCTACTTACGAAATTAATTCATTCCAGAAATTAATTCGTTCCAGATTTTCGTAAATAGTCGCATTTTACAGGTAAAATGTCTAATTCCAAACCCCCCAATACTACCCCTCAAACCATTTGAAATGTATAGAAAGTTACCGATTCTGTATGAAATATGTGTTAAAATAAAATGTAGATTTAGATGTTAGCCCGTCCAGGCTAACACCAGCTGTAGATACCAACACCACCACACCGGGTTTGACCTGTGACAGCATGGGTTCTGTCTGAGCTGAATATACTTAGCACATCCAGGCTAATGTCGGTGTCTGGGACAGAAGAATTGATCCACGTCTGGGTGAAAATGAGGATGCAGCCGTCTGGTGGATCATGTTTGGTGTTTAAATCCAGCTTCAGGTCCAGTTTGTTTCCAGTGAGTGTGCGTTGGGCAGCGGTAGTAGAAACAGGTTAGCTGTTAGCTTAGCTGTTCACTTAGCTGTAAATCAAACGCGACAGCTGCCTCTACTTCCCACAGATGCCGCCTCCGATGCCTCCACATCTGTAGGGAGACTCTGGTGTAGAACGGTCCACATCTCTGGGCTTATGGAGTCCTAGTTTTTAACAGTTTTCCTTAAACTGATGATAGTCTGTCGGTCATTTACTCTTCTTGCACCGTTCGGCTGAACTTTTGATACTAAAAGCGCTGGTCTAGGTGAAGGAATGACCATTAAAGTGGAGACACAGCAGCAGGTCTGTGATGACTGAGGGTCAAAGGGTAACGAAATGCATCATGGGTAACTCCCTCATAGCCAATGGGATGCTACGTACGTGACGTATTTACGTAAGTTACGTAGTTGGGTAAAGGAATGTGCTGTATTTTTGTCTGGGAGGTTTCAGTTTCTTTCGTAAATAGAATTTTATTTCGTATTCAGAGACGAAAAATTAAGGTAAAGGTTTTTCGTAATTTGGATTTTTCGTTAGCAGAGGCTTTTGTATGTAGCGATACCACTGTATTTTCAAAAAAAATGTAGAGCAGTGTGATGTGAAATGTTTTTTCATCTCTTCAGTCATCACATATGACTCATTTGGATGTTCAGAGGCTTCGTAGTTACCATGGAAACACTGTCATCTTCTACAACATTGATTCACCAGTAAAGTTGGATCAGTGGAAATATCAAATTTTTTGTTATAATGTGACATAATTATTGTTGAATTGACTTTTTATTAAATGTAGGAAAATAGATAGATAGAAAATAGATCATTCATAGTGAAAAATCTAAGATACTAAGCATCATTTTGTAATGAATACTTTCTGTAAAAGTGAAGAGCAGTGGAATTAACCTAGAGTTTGGGAAGTGTTTCCAAATGCTTTTAAAATCCCTTCTTTTATTTATTAATAATTTATTTTTTTTAAATGTTCGTGACATTTGCAGGGAAACACAACAACAAACGGCCTCTTTTTCAGCCCTGTTTTTCCTCTCGTCTCCAGGGAGCTGTGCCAAAAGGAAACGCTACCAAAGAGTTCATCGAAAGCCTCCAGCTTAAACCAGGACAGGTGGTGTACAAGTGTCCCAAGTGCTGCAGCATCAAACCTGACAGAGCTCACCACTGCAGGTACGACTCCTGCGACGGGCTGAAGAATCTGAAGGAGATTCTCTATTAGTAAAACGAGTTTGAAACAGTGCACTTGAAAGAATGATCCTAAAATAAAGTCAGTTAATTCAACACAATATAGTGTTAGAGCATCAACATTACAATGTACGCGTGGACAATAGTCACACTGCAGGTCCTGCAATTATTTTTATTTTATTTTTTATTTGTCTGTTTTTATTGATTTATTTTTATTTTATAATACATCATTACATTATTGACTCAGTCATTACATTTGCATTTAATCAGGCCAATAACGTAACATTATTACATAATTGGCTCAGTTCCTCAAATTAAACTTTTTATGTAGTTCTTTTTTTTTTTTTTTTGCTTAATTCAAGCATAAAAAAAATCATCCAGAGGAACAAGTGAAAACTGTTTTGGTCAGATTTCCTGAAATAAGACTTCCCAGATGTTTTGTTCCAAAAATCAGTTCTTGTATCTGACTGAAAAGTTCCTCTGTAGGTGATTCTGTCTAATGAGATATTTGGACTGAAAATGATAAAATAAAAAATAAACTTGGTCACTTGTATATATTTTTTCCAGTGTGTCCTGTGTGTTTAGGTGAAGTCTGAAAACACCTGCTGATGTTTGTCCAGTTGTTTGCTAACGTCTGTCTGGGTCTTTTCTTCTGCTCCTTCTGTCGCTGCGGAGCATTTCCCAGCAGGCTTTGCAGCTTGGCAATCAGAAGTGCCCTCTGTGGCCACTCCATGGTTTCCCTGAGATCTCATGACATGAAAAGCGCAAAAACAGTCGAGAGTAATTGAATTGAAAAGCCAGTGAGTCATTGTTGGCCACAGGGGGAAACATAGGTGTGAGTGTGAATGAAATAAATAAGTTTCCTCCTCCAACGACGACACAGCTTATGCTTTCATCGAGGTTTGTCTGACTTTTAGCAACATTACATCAAAAGTTATGGATGGATTTGGATGAAACTGATGCTAGGAACAAGTGGTTAAGGTCTAGTCCACACGGCAACATTTACGAGTGAATACGATAAACTTTCGGCTTCACGTTCACATGGTACCGTTGTTTTGAGCGTCCCAAAATTAAACTTTTTGAGAACCGGTTCCAGGGTGAAAAAGTCTGGCTAGTGCTGGGGCGATATGGAGGGAAAAAAAATCTGTGTGTGATAATAACTGTGTTTCCATTACCCTTGGAAAATTCGCAAAATGTAAATATCGCTATAAAAACTGGTAACGGAAACACTGGAATTTCGGGAAAAAAACCCACTCAAATATCGCTAAAAAGTTTTCATGCTTTTATGAGGTGGTTTTTCAGACGTTTCAATATTCTAATTTATCGCAAAAGTGCAATGGAAACACTTTTTCCACAATTATATGTCACAGGATGTGACGTACATGGTCACTTCTCTTGGAGTGAAAATGGCAGCTGCACGGGTTCGGGTATCCGTGGGTGACCCGTGGGTGAACCGCAAATTTTCACGAAATGGGTGAAAAATGTTGTGCTGTGTCTGATACGGGTTCGGTTCGGGTCGGACGTGGGTCAGAGTGATTCCTACAGTAGACGACACATACTTTAGGAATCACTAACAAACAAAAGCCTACCCAAACACACCAGTCAGTAAATGGTAAATATAAGATACATCCAAATTTGATACATAAACAAAACCAGAAAGTAAGTTCCAACGTTTCAATGTCCATCAGTTTGTGGTTCATCACTCACAATGTCAGACCTAATAAATTACAGGAGATTACCAGTGTTTGAGTTCTCTGTCATTGTTGTTTGTCTATAGTGTGTGTAAACGCTGCATCAAAAAGATGGACCACCACTGTCCATGGGTCAACAACTGTGTGGGAGAGAACAACCAGAAATACTTTGTCCTCTTCACAGTGAGTCTGAAAAAAACTGTCACACATTCACTTTGATCTGTCACTTTATTTCCTTCTGTGTAATAACCTTGACTCATTTTAACTGTGTATGTCTTTATTAATATTTATTCAGATGATTCTTATATTCTATTGTAATTTTTATTTCTAAATATTTTATACCATAGGGGTCAAATCCAGCCCCCTGGGATGAATGTGTCAAATGTAAAAATGTCACTGAACATATAAATCATTTCAGTTCAGCTTCCACATTTAAACCAATTTAATGTCAGTAAAATAGTCTCATAATAATGTACATATACTCACAACTCCAATTGTTTCTCTTTGTAAATGTAAAAATGTTCATGTCATTGTATTGTATTTAGACTAAAATGATCATTTCACAAAAATACAAGTAACCTGAACAAAAATATGGACATTTTTGAAACATCTGAAGGGCAATTTGACCAATATTCTGCCTATTATTAAATGTTTTATGTGTGTTTCTTTGATCTATGAGTTGTAACTGACATGTGTAAATGATGAACTGAGGCTTAATGTTATTAAAACAACACATAGTTTTCTTCATAAATTTGTTTGTTCATGTTATTCATATTGTTTTAAAAGGGTATAAACCTTTTCATCACATAACAAAGGCCTTTTTTTTATCTGAAACATAGAAGAAAGTTTGGAGTTGATATAATTTCTATATTATTATGATATTATTTCACCCTGTGCAGATCAAATGTGGCCCCTGAACTGACTTTGACACCCCTGGTTTATACTGATCAACATGTTTTCATCACCTTTATGACTTTAACACTTTGATCTTGAGTAGGAGTTCTTGTAACCTAAAAATAATTCTAATTCTAATCAGCTGTTTCTCACTCTGTAACATTTCTTTAGCTTCACAAATGCATCACTGTTAAAAATGTAACTATAAATTAAGGTTTTCTGTCCTTACTGTCTAGAAAAATGTCCTAATATTTTACTTTGAGTCAATATTGATGACAGTTATGAGTCTGATTTCTTTATCGTGGTGTTAATTGTGTGTTTGTTTGTGTTTTTTTTTTTTTTCCAGATGTACATTGCACTGATATCGCTCCATGCTCTGCTCATGGTGGCTTTCCATTTTGTTTTCTGCTTTGAAGAAGACTGGTCAAGTAAGACTCATCATATGATAGAATAATGACTTTTACACATGTGCACTTCAGTGGTTTTTAACCCTAGGATACCCTGTCAACTTTAATAATATTGCACCTATTACTAAATATATATGTGTGTGTGTGTGTGTGTGTGTGTGTGTGTGTGTGTGTGTGTAAATGATCAACTAAAGCAGGGGTGTCAAACTGCGGTCCTCAAGGGCCGGTGTCCTGCATGTTTTAGATGTTCCCCTCTTCCATTACATGTGGAGCCCATTGCATCATTATCAGTGTTGTGCAGAACTGATGAGAAGCTGATTATTAACTCTTTAAGTGTCAGTGCTGATGCATTCTGAATGGATGATTTAGTTTAAATATTCAGAAAAATTCTACCATTTTCCTTTTAGTTTTGTGGATGGAAAAGGTGTCAAAGAGCACCATTTATATATATATATTTTTTTTATTATTTTTTTTTTTAAGGCAAAATTAAAACTGTTGGGACCAAATTTTAATACAAGTTTTCTTTTTTTTTTTTTTTCAAAATTTTACACATAATTTTTTATTTTTGTAAATATGTATTAGTTTTTTGTTCATTTTGTTTATTTTCCTACATTTTGTTTATTTTTCTTTGGTTTTCTGCTATTTGTGTCTTACTTTGCTCATATTACCAATTATTTTGTTAGCTTATTATTAATTTTTGTTTTTTGTTGTTGCTTATTTTTTTTTTTTTTTTTTTTTACTGATTGCTAAAATCTCAGGAGTTAAAGGGTTAAACTGAATCACATGGAAGAGGGAATCTCTAAAACATGCAGGACACCGGCCTTCGAGGACTGGAGTTTGACACCCCTGAACTAAAGCCTAATATTTGTTTTCATAATAAAATTTAACTTTTTTGTTTTCGCTCTAAAACAGAGAAAAATGTTTGGAGTCGACATTATTTATATGTTGTTTTTCAAATTTAGCTGAATGTGGCCCTTGAACTAATATGAGTTCTTCCTTGCCCCCCCCTCCCATTCTCCATCCTGCTCCCTCCAAACTAGTATGACGTTTATATCACATATTTATTCAGTGTAATGTTTGTGAATAGACATTACAATTTATAATCCAACCAAATGGTGAATACACTACAGTCATTATGTAGGCTAACAGGGTAATTTTAATATTATATAATATTAATAATTACATATAATTATCAAATTAATATCAAATAAAGTGATTTACTCATTTCTATGTATTCATGCTTCATTCAACAATGGTTTAAACGTCCATACCATATAAAATTAACTTTGTTTTTGAAGAATATTCACTTACTGCCTTCTTATTTGCTATGGAACTTCTGAAAGCAGGAGTAATACAAATGAAAATTAGTAAAAAAGGGGTACAATAAAGTTTCTTAAAATCATTGATATCTGCAAAGAACTAGTTAATATGTAGTAACAATAATACTGTGTCATGTCCAATAATCTACCTCTAACTACTGGACAACAACAGAACTGTCGGGTCATTTTTGTCAGTTTTCTGTTCTGCACAGTTACTGCTTTTTTTACTTTGTAGGACAGAACTGTTGCTGGAGGTTCTGTCCAAAATACAAAACTAGTTTATGTCCTTGGCATCTGTCAAATGACAATAAAGCTCTTCTCAACATGCAGCTTCAGGGCCCCCTGGTGGCTTTGGCCCTTAAGCATTTATAGGAAGAAACGGCCCTGCTGGTCACATCATCATCATCATCATCATCATCATCATCATCATCATCATCATCATCATCATCATCAGAACACTTAATATTCCTCAGGGGAAATTAATGATGTGATGAGTGCTGACATGCAGTCAAGGAAGAAATTATTAGACTGTCCAAAGTCATCAAAAACAATGGTTATGTAATCCAGTCTTAACTCCTGTGTGTATGGGACTCATACCAACACACACACACACACACACACATACACACACTCACACACACACACACTGACATAACACAACTTGCACATTACTGCCCACCACTCTTTTAATTTAACTGGTATTTTTAACCTGCCGTTGCTGTTGTTACTATAAGAAAAGTCAAATGCTGGTGCATTTTTAACATTTTTAAGTTTTTCCACAGCTGTTACTACGACTGATGCACATTTAAAGACACAGTGACGTCTTCACAGCTTTAATATAAGGGCTGGTTTCACAATATGTCACCATATTTAATATTACAGTACTGTATCGATATGAAAAATATAATTTATGGGTCATTGTGTCTTTTAGTGCAGTGTGTTGTGAAAAATGACATGATTTGACCTTATTGATCCTGTAAGTGATTATAGATGCATCCAACACACACACACACACACACACACACACACACACACACACACACACTTTCCTAAATTCCTGCCATAGTGTCAGCTTTGTGTTTGACTAAACATGCTCAGGTTTTCTACTGAATAAGTAAATAAATATATTTCAGTAAATATACTTTTTGTGAGGTTTTTTCTTTGATAGTGTGCGTTTATGATGTTTCTAATATGAAATATGTGCCGTGGCTCAAAAAGGTTGAGGAAACACTGTTTTAGTGATTTGTTTGTGGCTAACGGGGACCTTTTTATGTGTAGTAATGAGCTTTATGTGTGTTTTGTGATGATGGGATATATGAGTGGTTTCTTTCTGCTGTTGTAACAAAAGCTATTTGCTTGAAAAAGGATGAATAAAGTATCAGTATTAACTCCAGCGAGGGCGTTTTCACACTAACATCTATAACTGTACGTCAAAGAAAATCAAGCTTGATGTGTTTTTTATTTTTTTCTCACCTTAGTTTTGTCCCAGTTTGTAAGATAACATTAGACTTCTCACTTCATTTTGGAAGGATGACTCTCTTCTTCTTCTGAAGTCGTCTCCAAACCAAGTGGAAGTGTTCGTAATGTGACTGAATCTGTCGCTCCTTTCTCTCCATCCCCAGAGTGCAGTAACTTCTCACCCCCAGCGACCGTCATCCTCCTCATCCTCCTGTGCTTCGAGGGGCTGCTCTTCCTCATCTTCACCGCCGTCATGTTTGGAACCCAGGTTCACTCCATCTGCACCGACGAGACGGTAAGTGAACGCACCACGCAATCGAAGTTTTGTGTAACGGATGAGGAGTAAAAACTGAATATAATGGTATTTATGTTGTAATATGTTATTGATTCCAACCGCTACTGTGTGTTTTTATCCAAACTTTTCGGATACTAAATCACATACCTGTGAATTGTTATTCTCTGTTGGTTTGGGAACATGTTTCTGAATGCATCCAGATGTGAGTAGGAGCAGGTAATTGACTTAAATCCTCCAGATAGGTTCAGATTAGAGCATTTTCTCCTAATGTATCAACCCACCACCATGACTCACAGCGCTCCCATGTTCATAACACACAGCAGCTATTTAAGTCCCCTCACTCTTAATAGGTTCCTGCACCTTTTGTGTGTTTACGAGATTGTTTTTAGACATCAGAGGAAACAGGCTGAGTCACATAACACCTATTAATGTGTTTGACTGCAAAAAAAATGACAAGAAAAAGCAAACGCTGATACATTTCTAAACATTTTCACAGCTGTTACTGCGGTTAATGAAGATTTAAAAGCACAGCGACGTGTTCACAGTTTTAATAATAAAGGCCTGGAGGAAAATACTGGTTTCACAGTATGCCACCATATTTCATTTGATAATACTGTAGCGATATTAAAAAGTACTGTATCGGTATTAAAAAGTACTGTATCGATATTAAAAAGTACTGTAGCGATATTAAAAAGTACTGTATCGGTATTAAGAAGTACTGTATCGATATTAAAAAGCCCTGTAGCGATATTAAAAAGTACTGTATCGATGTTAAAAAGTACTGTATCGAAATTAAAAAGTACTGTATCGATATTAAAAAGTACTGTATTGATGTTAAAAAGTACTGTATCGGTATTAAAAAGTACTGTATTGATGTTAAAAAGTACCGTATTGATATTAAAAAGTACTGTATTGATGTTAAAAAGTACTGTATAGATATTAAAAAGTACTGTATTGATGTTAAAAAGTACTGTATAGATATTAAAAAGTACTGTATTGATATTAAAAAGTACTATATAGATATTAAAAAGTAGTTTATTGATGATGAAAAGCAGTGTATCAATATTAAAAAGTCCCGTGTTGATGTTAAAAAGTACTGACAGAAAAACGCACACAAACAAACTAACTTAAACACAAACCCTTCTCCCCTTCAGCGGCTCTGGGGTAAAAATCCAGATAAAAACAGGTCATTTTAATTTTCCTCAGATGAGAATGAACCTTTTATTCTGAATTAAACTGAAATAAATAAAAAGTCCATTCTTGGCGTTTGTCAGCGCTAGCTTTAACTCTAACCTTTGTTCCTCGTGCAGGGCATCGAGCAGCTGAAGAAAGAGGAGAGGAGGTGGGCCAAGAAGTCCAAGTGGATGAATATGAAGGTGGTGTTTGGACATCCCTTCTCTATAGCCTGGCTCAGCCCGTTCGCCACGCCCGACCACGGCAAAGCTGACGTGTACCAGTACATTGTGTGAAAACGGGAAACACACACAGACTGTTATTACGGCTGGACTTCACTGAGCATCAACCACTTCTTTACCGATATTTCAGGGTGTTCAATTATAAGCTATTGCATTCTTAAATCACCTCCTTTTCTTTTCTTTTCTTTTTTTTTATTAAAACGTTGCCCATTTTCTTTTTATTATCGTTTGCCTCTCGGTGCTGAGTGAGATTAATGAGGTGTAGCTGTTTTACACTGTGTTTTCTGCACTATAAGGCGCACTGGACTATAAGGTGCATTAAGCGAAGCTGAACCGTTACAATATCTCACAACTTTGTTTAGTTGTAACACAGAACAAAACAAAACTCTTATTCTGCTTACATTAAGGTTTAAAAAAGTCCAATTTGTAAGGTATGAAGTGACACTCATGATTGAAAAAGTCAAAATCATGGGATAAAAACTAAAAATTCCAAGTTACACAGCACATCCAGAATGAATCCATATATAACACATATTGTCGTTTTGGGAGAAAATTAAAGTCTTTTAAGTGCACTTTATAGTCCAGAAAATACGGTACTTTTATGACAGAAACATCATCCTCTACAGAGAATAAACATCTCAAACTAAACGGCAACCAGTTCAAACTGACTTCTTTATAAAAAAAAAAACTAAAACAAAAAAAACCACTGGCGAAACAATTGAAGAAAGTGATAATATCCTGCGTCTGATCATTTCCTGCTTTCAAGACTAAACAATGTGAACTCAAGTCCAGAATGTTCTCGCTCAAAAGCAACACAATCCAGGAGCCAAAATGCTGGCCTGGGTTTTTCGTCTTCCTGTAAAACATTGTGATCACGTCACTTGCTGTATTTCTGTCACCGCAATTAGTTTGTTTTTGTTCTGTTGTTGTGGTTGTTGTTGAATGCTGCAGATGATTTGCCTTAGACGTTAGCCAACAGCATCATCTGACATTTTAACAAGTTCCTGTCGTTTTGCCTTAATATGAGTCAGAGTAAGACGGGATCAAACGCTGGCAAAATATTATTATATTAATTAAAAATGAGTTTGTCGTCCAAAACAATGTCCAGTTTTCTTTTCATTGACTTTTTGAAGGATCAAACATGTGGGAAAGCTTCCATTCTGGCCTGTGGGATGGGATTTTTTAAATGTTTATTTTTTTTTACAAATTACAAAAAAAATACAATCAAATAATACCCTACAAAAAATTATGATTCCATATTTTCTTCTCATGTGGGGGAAAAAAAATCCAATTTTACTGATAAATAATGACAACTTAAAGTTTTTGTCTTTATTTTAGTGCAAAAAATTACATTGAATGGTGAATATATTTATATGTACAAATGTTGCCCTGGCACAACAAACCCCGCCCCCTTGCACACATTTGACCTGATTTGACCCTATCTCAGAGTGTAAAAACACATTTTTGGTGACAGTGACCTTTGACCTACATTCACTAAAATGTGTGTGTATAGCAGTGATGTATAAACGACCCGCAACCGACCACTTTTTTAACTTAACGACTTGCGGCTCAGAACCGCAATGAATGTATTTGAAAAGAACGGACCTGACCCGCTTCTCGACCCGCTTCTGAAAAAATGTAATCAATGGTCTTTATGAACATTAAATGACCTTACTCACATACCTGCATTTATTTCCGTGTTAAAATCCGATGTCATTGGGGTCGACAACCTGTAACAACCAAAGAGACATTTGAACCCAGTTTCCACGGAAAAGAAAACACTGGGAGCTGGTGAGCAGTTTGTTTTGTTTGTATGTTTCCGGAGCTGCCACTCTCTTTGACTTTCTCTCTTGCTCCCTCCACACTGTAGGATACTTCCAACGTTGTACGTCACCCTCACAGAAATTCAGTTAATAAAACGCATTTTCCAGGTTATTTTAATGTCTGTTAGAAAGCCCTAACTGTTTGTTTGTTTAATTATATTTATTCAGGAACAACTAATTTTCTGTAAGTTTTCAAATATCCCACACTGTTGAACGCACCAGTGATGTTATGACAGCTATGAACGTGTTTAGCATTAGCCGCTGTGTTGCTAAGTTACCATACCAAGATCGCCATGTCATCATCTTTTTCTCTTTATTCATATATTCCTGGTTCATTATTGTGTGTAAATGTCACAAGGTAACATGAATAACACAGTACAGTTGGAATAGATATTAGCATGGTGTGTTGTTTATCTGTGCAGAAGTTAACGCTGTTTAGTGCCGGTGTGTTGTAGAAGCTAATACGGTAATACGCTAGCTGTCATCTCAAACGACCCGACTGACCACAACCGAATATCATTAATGACCCACTCACTTCGGGTCAGCCCGCGCATCACTGGTGTGGATATATATATATATATATATATATATATATATATATATATATATATATATATAGTTTTAAAAAATGGTAATTGCAGTTTACTTTTATGCCTTATTTTGTAACAAATATAGGCAATTTCAACCAAGAAAACAAACACTAAATTGGATGTATTTAACTGAAAACATCCAAATAAACATCCTTTTTTCTCCAGGATGCTTTTTCATGCTATAAAACTGGAGTCCATGGGTTTTTATGAGACGTTAAACTGATTTGTGCTCAGTTTTCCATTTTAAAGGGAGGTATTTAAAGTCAAAGCACTGGTGTAATGAAGCATGAAGCTCCTCGTGGAAGCAGATGGAGTTTAGCTGGAGGCTAACGCTAACGCTCAGGCCCATTAGCTTCAGTAACAACACTCTTCCTTCTACATTAGTGTCTCAATTCAAAGAAAAAACATTAGTTCTGTGTTTGTGGCAAGAAAACAACTGAACGTCTTTAATCCACTTAACTGTAGCTGTGTTTTATATTCACATTTTATACACGTAAAAGACTTCTGCACCGAGTCTGATCACAAATACTGCACCGAGTCTGACAAGAAATACTGCACCGAGTCTGACAAGAAATACCGCCTCGAGTCTGATCACAAATACTGCACCGAGTCTGACAAGAAATACTGCAACGAGTCTGATCACAAATACTGCACCGAGTCACACTAAAGGTCAACAGCTAAAACACATCAGTGGTAATATCTTAGGATTCAGACAAGATAGAATCTGGTGTTTTTTTATTAACATAGTCTCGCCTCCAGACATCAGATGGGTCAACACCTGTAACCATAACCTTTGACCCCTAACCTCCAGACATCAGGTGGGTCAACACCTATAACCATAACCTTTGACCCCTAACCCCCCAGACATCAGGTGGGTCAACACCTACGGCTCCATCACATGACGTCCTATCAAGCCTTGTTGTTTATTTTGTTCATTTTCTTGTAGAGTTTTGTGAATTATTGATTATTTTGTGAATTTTTATCAATATTTTCTTAATTTTTCTTTTGGAATTTGTTCTTTTTTCTTTTCTTTTTTTTTACGTACACACATATACATTAAACTATAGATACACAGTATAATAAATTAACTTGTTACATCCCTCCCACCTCCTTTAATCCAAAATACAAACACAAAAAAGCCGTTTGTCAGATGTGATGTTTATTTCATAATTTAACAGTGGTTTTTTTTTTGTCTCAGTGCAGAGAACATTGTTCACACCCTACAAGTGTTTATTAACAGAATATATTTACACTTTTACATTTTCTATAAGACACATTATGAATGAGTTTCTATCGCAGTGAACAACCGTCATGCTGTCACATGTATTTCACATGTTTGTGTTTTTATTAATGTGCAGTTCCCTCCAGATTACAAAAATGGATGATTCACTCCAGAAGCAGCAATAAACAAACAAACAAACAATTCAAAATCCGTTTGATTCCATTATTATAGCTCCATAGACTTCAGATTTCAACAAGAAAATAAAATCTAATATAAATAGATGGAAACTGCATTATTTCCAAATAAACATAAATTTATTGTTATTTTTGTTGGATTTTTTTTTCAGTGCAGCAGCGCATGAAATTATTTTGACAAAGTCGGCTCATATTTAACTGCTTTTTTTTAATCTCTGTGCAAACAGGTCGACAGTTTGTGTATGTGTGGAGATCACAGCTGGAAGTAACTGAGTAAAAGTACTGAGTTACTGGACTTAAGTAGGTTTTTACAGGTATCTGTACTTTAATCAAGTATTTATTTTTCTGGAAACATTTGACTTTTTCTCTTACATTTGTTCAGAAATATCTGTACTTTATCCTCCTTATATTTACTTAAATATCTGTACTTTATAAACTTTTCAGATTTTTTTCAGGTTAAATTAAAAAACTGTTTTAGATTTTTAACTTTATTACAAGTTGAGAAGTTGTACTTTTTTTTTTTTTTTTACTTTTACTAAAGTAAAGGAGTTGAATGAGTACTTCTACTTTTACCAGAGTAGTTTTTCACACTAGTATCTGTACTTCTACTTAAGTACAGAATGGTAATACTTTTACCATCTCTGATAACAGCATAATAACCTATAAATAATAATGAAAATAAGTTGTAAATCAGTGGATAGAAATTGTGACTGTCGTATTTTTGACATTATCTCATTATTGTACATTTACATTTTGTCTCATAATTATGACTTTTTCCTCATAATTTTGACTTATCTGACAATTTGGAATTTTTATCTCATAATTATGCATTTTTAAAATCTCCTTTTTATGACTTAAATTTTTTCCTGCCCATATTACAGTGACTCAATCAAAAAAAAAATTCACAATAGTAGCAGTACTTCTACTTAAGTACAGAATGTGAGTACTTTTACCAGTTCTGTTGTACTAACATGCTGCTGCTGCTGCTGCTGCTGCTGCTGTTGCTGCTGCTGCTGCTCTGGTTGTCTTACAGTGACAGTGGGTTCACAGGAGAACGCTGCTGAGCCTCTGGAGAAAAGCCAGGAACCAGAACATGATCGCAGATTTACACGTTTTAAAGGTCAGTAATGCGATCTGAAATACGGAGCCAAGATCAGCTGATGCACTGTAGACGCAGGTGTGACGCTGTGTTCACGGAAAATAGTTTCAAGTGATTATGAATGAACCCATTGATGGGAACAAAAAAATGTAAATTTTTTTGTTCCATTCAATTTTTATTTTTATTTTTTTTGCTTAATTTGAGCAACAACAAAAAAAAAGATCTGCCAATGAAACAAGTGAAAATGATCTTGGATTTTCCAGATTTATTTTATATAAATCACTTCTTATATGTCACTGAAAATGTACTTTTAAGTGTTTCTGT
Organism: Siphamia tubifer; assembly: GCA_020466265.1. Classification (NCBI taxonomy): domain Eukaryota; kingdom Metazoa; phylum Chordata; class Actinopteri; order Kurtiformes; family Apogonidae; genus Siphamia; species Siphamia tubifer. The sequence goes on from CM035793.1 coordinate 43,330,020, forward strand.
CCTGATTTTAACCCATAAAGACCCAATGTTACTTTTGTGTCACTTACCAAATACATTTTTCTCTTAATTTGACTTTTCCTAAGAAAATGTATCACTATTTATGACAATATTATCCTTGATATCTTGCATTTTTCACTGTAAATGAACCACTTTCCTATTTTTAATTCAGTTATTCATAAAAAGTTTGAGTAAATTCAAAGGCGATTGTATCACAACAGAAAACTGAAGAAAACATTTTCAGCAAAAACATCAATAAAGTTTGTCCATCCACTGTTATTGATCCAACTCCATGGGTTTTACTGGTTAATGTGAAAATCCGTCATTTTCATGTAATTTCTTTATTGATCGTGTCGCAGTTAATTAAAGCTCAGTTTAAATTCAAGGGTCACTATGTCAGAAACACAGAAAACTAAAGAAAAATGTACTTTTTCAGTCAAATATATCTTTAAAGGACCAGTGTCTCCATCCACTGTTATTGATCCAAATCAATAGGTTTTATTGGTGAATCAATGTTGTGGAACATGACAGTGTTTCCATGGTAACTACGAAGCCTCTGAACATCCAAATGGGTGATATCTGATGACCATGAAAAGATGAATAACTGTATTTTACACCAATTATTTAGCATATTTTCCAGACTATAAGTCACACCAGCCAAAAAACGCAGAATAAAGAAGGAAGAAAAAAACATATAAGTCACACTGGAGATTTTTTTATTTGGTATTTTGAATTGATATTTTTGCTTGCACTTTTTTTTTTTTTTAAACACAAATTAAACACCATACCACCCCCCCTAACCCTACCTAGAACTAGTTTTTGGAGTCATTGGAGTTAATTTTTTGACGTGAACACAGCATTAGCAACCTGTGCATTCCTACAAACAAAAGCACTAAAACAAACAAAAACAGTCGTGTATATGAAGCATCACTATTATTATTATTATTATTATTATTATTATTATTATTCTGATCACATTGTCACTGCAGTCACATTGATAGGGATGCATGTAAATCACACCATACAAAACCTGCACAGCAGCATCTGGAAGGACATGTCATATATTTGTGCGTTGCTGCTGTTTGATATGACCCATAGTAGCTACCATTATGCATTTCTATAATAATGCCTGATATGTTTCCAAACAAAAGGGTGATTCAGTCACACAACCTCAGATGTTTCAGCCCAGAGGTGGAAGTAACTAAGTAGAAGTACAGTATTTCCTTTACTGTGCTTTAGTACATGTTTTAAGTATCTGTACTTTACTTGAGTATTTATTTTTCTGGCAACTTTTTACTTTTATTCTCTACATTTTTGTATAAATATCTGTACTATATACTCTTTATATTCTCAGAATAGACTCATTACAAGTCGTAATTCACAAATCGTGACTTAGTATATCAGAATTCTGACTTTATATCTCATTATTATCTCTTTCTTAGCGTTTCTTAACGTTTTTCTCATAATTTTGACTTTTTATCTCATTGTTTTTACTTTTTAATCTAATCATTTTAATTGTTTTAATCTTATAATTTTGAGTTTTTTCCCCTCATAATTTATTGTAGATTTTTTTTTTTCTAAATCTCCTATTAATGACTTTAATTTTTCCTATATGTCCTGTTCATACCCACTAAACTGAGTACAACGACCAAATAAAACACATCATCTACACAGTAACTCACTTTTAAAGGCTTTAGTTTTGGATATTTTTTGACATATTTCAGTTTTTTCCTGGTTAAATAAGTAATATTTCATCCATAGCAAAAAAAAAAAAATTGCAGTTTTACTTTGTACTTTATGATAATTTAGAAGTTGTACTGTTTTACTTTTGCTTCAGTAAATCAGTTGAATCAGTATTTCTACTTTTACCAGAGTATTTTTTCACATAAGTTTCTGTACTTCTACTTACGTAGAGAATGTGAGTACTTCTACCACCTCTGTCCCCACCTGCCACAGTAGTCCTTCTAGTAACATATATTTCCATTTTCTACTCTGTTATTAATCGTCACCCTGACCCCCACCCCCCGCTGTTCTGCACATCACAGTGTTATGAGATTTAAAGGAAGTCGAATGTTATTGCACTCTCACTGACGACTCCAGGGATGAAAAAGACAGCTTTTAATGAAGCCAGGTGTGGATGTAACCCAAGGGATGATGGGTGATGGATCTGTAGACGTGTGAGTTAATATCCGAGCGCCGACGCCAATGATCCAGACAATTTGGACACTTTAGTCGCAGGAGTTTAATCAAACGAAGCGGCTCATAAGGACGAGGGTCTGATGTGAAGTGACGCGCAGGACGACAGCAGCTTTAAAAATTCACATGATTGGATTTTACACTTTTAGGATTTGTTCAGATCAAGATGCTGTCGTACTGTACTCTATCTGAAAGGAGTATTTTGACTCCGCCCCCAAAATATTTTTGGTTCTTTTTTTTGTTTTTGTAAAAAATAAATAAATATAGTGAAAATAAGCTTCCAATATACGTGTAAATTCAAATGAAGGTAGAGTGTATATATGAAAAAGTGTAACCGCCTAATAAATGCAAGTCAATGGAAACTTCTAAAATAAATAAAGAAATAAATTGAAGGGCGCCTACGTGTAAGTTCACTAAAACAGGGGATATTTGTCTGATTACATTGACCACTTGACCCCCCCCCCCCCCCTGTGACAGACTAGAACTGTGAGCACATTTTCACATTCACAATAGACTAACTGTGCTAATGTGTTTTTTAAGCTTCCAGTCTTTGTTTATGTAGTTTTTGTTATTGCTGTTTTTTATTATTTAGGTTTCATTACTATTATTTTATTTATTTATTAATTCCTTCATGTTATGTTTTGGTTTATTTATTTTGTTACCATGTGTATTACATATGGTTGGTTAGTGGGTGGGGTGTGGAGTAGTCGGGGAGGGTGTTTTTTTTTTTTCCTGCTTTATAACAAATGTGTGGCATCGTTCCTAATGTCAGCTCCATACTTTCCTTTATTTACTGTGGACATTTATCACATGTCAATATCCTACGAGCCTAGCCACACTATCTCTATTCATTCCATGTATGGGTCTAGTGGTGCTTCATAGTCAGAGGAGGCGGGGCTAAAAGGTTGTCTTTCAAATCCTCTGTATGCAATAGGACGGTACGACAACCAATCAGTGTAATATTTAGGATGATGTAGTTAGAGCGCCGGAAAGTTCACGGAGGAGTCTGGAGAAAGTTAGGAATGACTAAACAAAATGGTGGATTATGGAGCTGAACGACTGTAAAAAGAATTTAAAGATTGTTGACGTTTTCTCACATTCTTCACTCATCTGTGATAAAAGGAAATAACCACCTGTTTTTATTCTTCTTCTATGGTTGTTTACAGTTGTTTCTCTCTGACTCGTCGCAGCGTCACTTTGTTAGGCCCGCCCTCTGACTATACTTCACTGTGATTGGTCGACCAGTTTCAGGTAAATCTAGCCAAAAGTTACATTGAGCGAAACTCGACTACTACGATAGAACATTAGATGTTCTGCAGCTAGGGGGGTCTAGTTTGGCTACGCTAATATCCTAAACCTTTGTATTTGTACTTGAAAAACCCAATAAAGAAACATTGGGAAAAATAAATAAATAAATAAATAAATAAATAAATAGTATCGGAGCTGAAAGTGAAATGAGTTCATCCCTTGGTAGAAACATTTTCACACACCTGTTATTAAATGTAAAAAAGGCTTAATTTGCTTTAACAAACAAAGTTAAAGTTAAGGTTAAGGTTCAAACTATGAAGAAAAGGCAAAAAGAAAGAGCGCCTTGCAGTGCTACATTAGTATTATTACTTTAGAAGATACAAGCGCACCTTGTTAGCTAAGTGCTTCGTTTAAGACATCACCTTGAGCATGCATCAAATGCAATGTCAGTGGAAGATGTTTACAGTGAGTGTCATCGGAACTTAAGGAAATGTGAGAATTCAAAGCTTTGGTGACCCGACGGCTGCCGTACATAACGCACGGGCGGAGTAATGGTGACATCATGCACACGGCGCCGGTGTCACAGTTCATCCACAGCTCGTGAACAGAAGCGTGTGGATCAGTCTGACGTCACATCAGTCTCTGTTTAGAATTATTTTCAGCTTGTGTTCCTTCACGTCTCCTGTTGTTGTGTTGTGCTGTTGTGGCCTTAGAGCATTTTACAAATGTAATGTAAAGTTAGTGTTTGTGTCTTTGGCTACGTTCACACAGCAGGTCAAAAGGCATAATTCATATTTTTTATCTTTTTCTTTTTTGTGTGTTTTCATTCATGTTACACTGAAAAAAATTCTAAATTTTACCAAGTGTGTTTTTCTAATTTCTAGTCCAAATAGATTGATAGTCTTTATTGTCATTATACAAAAATGTACAATGATATATGAGCATCACTGTTCAGTCCAAATATCTGACTTCAAATCATTGGCAAATGTATTTATTTATTGTTTAATAATAATAATAATAATAATAATAATAATAATAATAATAATAATAATAATAATAATAATAATAATAATAATAATAATAATAATAATAATAATAATGGATTGGATTTATATAGGGCTTTTTGGCCACTCAAAGTGCTTTACATTAATTCAAGATTTAAAAAATAAAAACCTGTCAATGGAACAAGTGCAAATGATTTCAAGGAATCATAAGTTCAACTATAATGCACAAGTATAAATGATAACTTGAGGCATTTTATTGTTAACATTGCACATACTTATTTATTTTAAGAAATTTAAGGGTTTTTTTCCCCAAGTCATTTACATTTTTTTGTTAAAGAATAATTTATATAAGTAAACATTTTCTCCAGTTCTCATTATTTATAGGTTATTATGTTTTCATTTTACTGGTCTGATCTGATTGATATCATACTGGGGTGTACAGTATATCAGACTTAGATGTTTAAGTGAATAATTCCATATCTATTAATCACTTCTTATATCGCACTGAAAAGTAATATTTTATTTAAGTGTGATGAGATATTTAGACTAGAAATGAGAAAAATACACTTGGTCAGATGTTGGGGGGGGGTTGTTGTTTTTTTTTTCTTTTTTTCCCCAGTGTACACATTAAATGCAACTTCTATCAGTTCTGAGTATGAACTGAATGTGATCCTGAAGTGTTCAGAAGAGCTCCTGACACTGTGTTTATGGAACTAAATATGTTTTTCCTCTTGGGACGTTTTGTCATTTGTCACATTTCAATGATGTAAAGGTCGGATAAATGCGACCTGACCGTTCAGACTGAGGTTCCAAAACATCTGACATGTATCAGAATTGTCTTTAACAGATCAGATTTGAGCCACATTTCGGTGCAGTGTGAACGTAGCCGTAGTCGACCAACATGAGTTCAGAGTTTCTGGGAAGTTAGACCACAGTACAAACAGCTTTGTCTCCACTGACTGGGTTATAAATGTGTGAATGCTAAACATCTCCTCTGATTTTTCCAAGTGGACCAGATTATACTGACCCACAGCAGCAAAGTCCAAACGGAATGATGAATGATATAGGATTCAGAATAAAGGATGTCTGCTTAAATAGCCTTTAGCAAAGTGAAAACAATTAACATTCAATTAACAAAGAAAAGAAAAAAAAGACGAAGGGAAAAAGAAGAGAAAAAGTGCGGGAGAAAACAAAAATAAAGTTGAATTAAGAAAAAAACAGGGGGGAAAGATGACAAAATGGGGAATAAAAACATAAATGGGGAATAAAACGGAGGGAAAAAATTAGACAAAAAAGGGAAAAGAAAACAAGACCAGAGGGGAAAAAAAGAAGTGGCGGGTGGGGGAACAATTAAGGGAAATTAACAAAAAGCAAAAAGGTGGAGTTGTGAATATTATCGGCTATTATGATAGTATTTTACTGATCTAACCCATTTTGATCTATATGTGAATTGATCATTATTTCAGTAAAATGATCAATATTTTCACTTTCATTTTTGTATTTCACAAATTCACCCCAGAGGCCAGATTGGGTCAGTGGGCCGCATGTTTGACACCCCTGATCTAATGTTTTGTCTGATGCATTTTATTGCTAATAATAATATAAACATAACACCATGATTGATTAAATGCTGTTTTCCCACTTTTTCATATTTCTTTGGCTGCATGTGTAAGATCAGAGGAAATGAAAAGTCGACGGCTGAAGCCAGTGGAGACAGAACATACTAATCATCTTTTTTGGCGCCTGTGTTCTGTTGTGTGTCCTGCGGCGAAACCCTCTGTAAGACCAACAGGCCGGAGAAGGTCAGCGAGATCCCCACCCACCACAAGGTCATCTGGGCTTCACCAAAGATCAGCTGACCCAGGAAAGCCTAGGAGTAAAAAGAGAAGAAACAAAAAAAAACAAGTCTTGAGTGGAAATAATCAGACACTAGGACGAGAACAGCAGCGTTATCGGAAGGAGATGAGCGACTTACAGAGGATATGAAGTTGGAGGCGGTGGTGGTCACAGTGGTTCGGGTGGAGGAAGAGGAATACCTGAGCGCTTTGGAAAGGAAGGTCCACATCACAGCATTGCAGGTGAAAAGCAGCCCTCCACACAGGAGCCTCAAAGGGATATGGAGCTAAAATATAACAGAGACCAGGAAGAAATGTCAACTCCAGCCAACTGGAAACTGGTTTGGTTTCTACAGCACTGGAAAAAAAAAAAACTAAATCTGACCCTCATTTCTAGTCCAAATATCTAATTACACCTAAAATCAGACTGAATCACCTAAAGACGAACTTTACAGTCAGACATAAGAACTGATTTATAGACAATAGATGTGGAAAATATGATTTAAAAAATCTGTCCAAGATAATTTTCACTTGTTCCACTGGCAGACTTTAAATATAATATAATATAATATAATATAATATAATATAATATAATATAATATAATATAATATAATATAATATAATATAATATAATATAATATAATATGAAAGCATACATTTTTGTATTTATTTTAAATAATACATGTTAAAACTAGTGACACTAGAGATGCTATTCAGACATTATAATCCCAGCTCCACAGAGTAAAAGTCCTGCCATATATTTGTTCCAACCATTCACTGAATCAGCCCATTTTGATGAGCACAACTCTTCATCCAGGTAGAATCACTTGTATGAGGTGAACAGGAAGAACCCATACATGGCAGGACTTTTACTCTTTGGAGCTGGGATTACCCACCTGGGTTTATCTGCTGATTTTTTTGGGGGGTATGAGCACAGGTAAAGTTAAAGGAAATGCAGACAGGTAGTGACAAAATAAAAGCAGATTAAGTTTGGATGAAACAGTGAATCTGTGGTTGATCAACAGCTGGTTTGTTTTATTTTGAAGGAGCTTTTTATTTGGCCACAGATGTCACTCACCAGCATTGACAGTGTGTGTTTTAGCCAAAAATATTACCTTTTAAAAGTGAGTTCCTGGGTAGATAATCACGAGTCAGGTTACAGGTCTAATGTACCTGGGTATGAGTTTGTAAAATGGACCCGTACAGGACTGTGATCATCAGTTCACCTGTAGTAGACCTCCTGTTGATGGTGAGTCAGTCTGAATAAGTCCTGTTTCACTGTTTACATGAAATTAGATGCTACTTTTCTACCACTAAATGTCAGACAGACAAGTCTCATTATCTTTTGAAAAGTTATAGGTTTCCTATAGGAATAGGTTTTAGTCCAAAGGAACATTGGTGTCAGATCTACTTCAAACACTGTATATTATGATCCATTCACTTTACAGGTTCTTTCTAGTGGAATATTTACTAATTTATTGTATATATATATATATATATATATATATATATATATATATATATATATATATATATATATATATATATATATATATGTACATAAACCACTATATATGTAGAATAACACACCATCATATATATTAAAAACATGAGCTAACCAGCACTAAAGTCATTTGTTTTATGATTCATTTTATTAAAGTATGTAAGATTTAGCACATTTAATGTCTGAAGCAGATAATTTCTAAAAAAAATTGCAGAGCAGTGTAACAGATGAGATATAACATGTACTGTCTGCTGCTGTTGATCAGGTGTGTTGTTCCTAAACATTGTTTTCACACAAAGTCTGCCTTTTCTAAACTTCCTTCCCCAAACTGGGTCACAGAGCTGTTTTTAAATGGGTCGACAATAGTCAAAACAAAATACACACAAAAGTGAATTAAAAATTACGTTTCGAAATAAAATAGAAGATGAACATCAAAGTTATGGGTAAAAGATGGAACAAGGGTCAGTCAGGGTCAGGTCTGTTCTATAACATCAGTTCACACATAAAACCTGTTTACTTTGACAAATGACAGAGGCTGTAGACACATGGTTCTGTGTTCAGTTAATTTAGCTGAAAAGTCACTTTTTCTGAAGTTTTCTCTATTTTGATTAGTTCAAATTAGTTTGAGAGCCTTGATATAAAAGCTTTCAAAATGACCACATTAATGCAGATTAATCCATCACCATGATTAATCTGATTAAAAATGTTAATTTAATAATAATAATAATGGATTAGATTTATATAGCGCTTTTCAAGGCACCCAAAGTGCTTCACATTAGTGTTCCATTATTCATTCACTCTCACAAGCTCCCTCTGGTGGTGGTAAACTACATATGTAGTCACAGTTGCCCTGGGGCAGACTGACAGAAGCGTGGCTGCCATTTCACGCCTACGGCCCCTCTGACCACCACCCAACATTCATACTCATTCATACACCAGTGTGAGTGACACTGGAGGCAAGGAGGGTAAAGTGTCTTGCCCAAGGACACAACGGACTGACTAGGACAGAGCGGGAATCGAACCGCCAACCCTTCGGTCAATGGACGACCCGCTCTCCCAACTGAGCCATGGCATTTAATTTAATTAAATGATTTAAAGAAATGTACTCTGAGCTTTTATGAACATGAATGAAGACAATTTCAACAAATGTCTGGTAGTCACTGATCAAAGTCAGAGGATGATATAATAATAGTCTATTATAATATAAGAGTAAATACTGGAAAATCACTTCAGGAAGAGTAATGTAGAAAAATATTCAGAAGTCGTTAAAAATAGCTTTATGTCTTTCATGGTTATTTACATTTATTTAGTTTAAAATAAAATATCAAGTTATAACAGGCTGTAATACTGATACTGTCAGTGAAGGTATACAACTGTCTTTTTGTCCATCTATCTGTCTATTTGACTGTCCTATCTGTCTCTCTATTTGTCTTTCCTTCTGTTTGTCTGTCCTTCAATCTGTATATTTGTCTCCTTCAGTCCACCTGTCTGTCTGCATCTGTCTGTCTGTCTTTTGTTTGTGTATCCTCCTGTCTATCCTGATTGTATCAGTCTGTCCACCTGTCTGTCTTTCATTCTGTCTTTCCTCACATCCAGCTGCAGATTGCTCTGACATCACACGGTGACGCGTGCGGAATAAAGTGAAGGTCAAACACGGAACTGGACCTCCTTTAAAAACAAAAAACCCTCTTCTCTCGAGCGTAAGCCCCGTCGCCGCCGTCACAGACACACACGCGCGCGTGTCCCGCGCATTAAAATCGACCAAAGGCCGGAATAAAACATACACCTTAATGATACGTAGCTGCAATGTCACTGCGCACGCGGACACGGCACGAGAGCGAGATGAGAGTGCAGCTGCCGCACGCGCTCCCCGGTGTGATGGTGCTCGTGCTGGTGCTGATGCTGAGTGAGCGCGAGGCAGGGAAAAGGGGCGGGAGAGGGGAGAGAAGACCCCCCTCCCCAACTTCCTCTGAAAACAAATCACCCTACTGTTGGCATGTACGTCCCCTGTACCCCCCCCCCCACACACACACACACACACACACACACACACAACACACACACACCGCGCGTGAATTATTAACTTTAACCGTGTCGGTGACTCACCCGGTCACAGGCGGTAGTTTCGTCCGCTTGTCTAAATTTCCGCTGCTCTCCCCACGTCCGGAGTCCGGTTTCGCAGACTCCCTTCAGGTAGTCGGCTCCCAGTGACAGCTTGGCCGATGACGACGCCACTGCCCCGAGGAAACCCGCCAACAGTGCATAGAAAACTCCGGGGAACATGATGTTTGGAGACAGCCGAGGCTCATAACTGTCTAATCCAGCCGAACACCCCCCTCCGCCGCCGGTCCGGGTCCAGCCGTCAGCTCGGTCTATGGCATGGAGCACGTTTCACTGCACTTTCCGCTCACATCCGTCCGGTGGCACTCACACTACGTCGGATCAACTCAGGGAAAGCGTAGGGGGCTGGACTTGGGTGGTCGCAGGGAGTTCTGGGAAATGTAGTTCATTGTAGTGTCAGCGATTTTCTCTCTCTCTCTCTCTCTCTCTGTCTGTCTCTCTCTCTCTCTCTCTCTCTGTCTCTCTCTCTCTCTCTCTCTCTCTCTCTCTGTCTCTCTGTCCTTTATTTTTTTTAACCTTCCTGTGATGTTACTGTTAAATTAGTCAAGTTTGAACCTCTAGGAAAAATAGTTGTGTTTTTTCCAATATGAAACTTCTCCTATAATATCAAAACCAACTGCAAAAATATAAATATATATGAAATTAACATGTTTATTCAACATCCATCTTCAATAGTTTTAATAAAACAACTGATCAATTGAATTCCATTGTTTGTGTTGAAAGATCACTTTAACTGTTTCACTCTTCTGAACCCTGTGACCTCTTCAACACATCCATTACTTAATAATACATAATACTTGAATATAGTTTTCCCCCAAAATGCCTGAGGTATTGCCTGCTTTTCGCTTAAATATTAATGTATATTACTTTATTGAATAATTTTAAAGTAATTGTTTTGATTTTTTTTAAATTATATGTTCACTCCAACTCGTTCAACAAAAATAACTGACAAATAATGATAATTCAAATCATAAATAAATATAAAATGCATGAAGTCCTGTACAGGATTTTTTTTCTTTTTCTTTTTTTTTTGTTATTTATTTAGTTGTTTTAATTTTGGGGGGATTCTTTGAATATGATGGTAAGGAAGATAAGACATTTAAAAAAATTTTTTAACTAATATGAAAACGAAACTAAAACTAAGCATTTGGGGGGGTGCATTTAAAAAAAAAACTACCACATTTTTCTGTAAAAACGAATTAAAATTAACTGAATTAGAGGGCGAAAATAAAAGCTAA